>JAJMKX010000269.1:0-112610 GCA_030569435.1 Metschnikowia koreensis | reverse complement strand
GATATTTCTGATGAAGAAGATTCCCAGTCAAACAAACGGAGAAAGATCATTGACGAAACCACAATTGAAGCTTCTGCCAATCATACAGATCCAGAAGATGATGTCGACATCAAATCCGACACTAGTGTGGTAAAAGAAATTATTCAAAACGGGGCCGAGCCTATATCTGGACCATCTTCTGATCATCCGGTGATCACCGCAATAACTCCAATCGAGTCACTGTCTGCCACCAAAGAGTCATCGGCCACGGATGCTGCTGAAGAAGAGCAAGCGAGTGATACGGAGCTTCTCAGGTCAGAAGCCGACGTGGATGATGGTGCTGCTGCAGATGTAGAGGATGTTGTTAAACAGGAACAAACAGAAGATCAGGAAGGTGAGGAAGGCCAAGCCGCCGAAAGTGACCAAGACTCAGAGATACAAGAATCGCTAGATGATGTTGATCTTGATGAGCAAAGAAAGTCGGCCATTGAAGAACTAATATCCATTGAAAATGACTTTTCTTTTCTCAGAGATAAGTTGTACCGCGACAAATTGAGTCTTCTTGAACATGAGATGCAATTATGTTTGGATGGATCGCACCCAGAGCTTCTTCAAATTTACTATAAGGTGAATGAGTTTTATCAGGACAACATCAAATTGGCCAATTCCACATTGAACTACAGCTTGAAGTGCATCAACACAGAGACCATCGCAACCAGGACAAGTATACATCAAAACTTCATGAAGAATCTTGCGGGTACTAGAAACGAAATGATAACAGAGACTACTTCATCATGGTACAAGATCAACAAGGAGTGGAACTACTTGGACCTGGCGGTTGCAGACTATAACTTTACGGCTATTCCATCCGCCTCACCGCACACACTGAATCTCCCGCTTGTTGCTGGTGGCAGCACGATGGATTACTACCAAGATAATGGCGTTTTGAACAAGAAGATACAAAAGCAGAACACAATAGTAGAATTGGTTCATCAGCGCAATTGTCTCAATGCTCAGCTCGGTATACTAAATGGCCTTAAGGAGTTCCACGGCATACCGTCGGCCGTGTCTAATAGTCTTTTGGCAGATGAAGAATTGCCGGTTGATGAGCTATTGCTTCGGAAGGCGACGCCTGAAGAAATAAATGATGATCTTCGGGCTATGGGCATATACTAGAACACATTTAATCCAATGAATTTCGATTATGGCCCTGATTATTGAATAATCCTATTGGGCCCCTCTGCCGCACCAAGGCAGTGTGGGGAGTGCACATTGTATTGATCAGACCATCAACATCCGTGCACCAGTGTGTGGGTGAATGCCAAGCCTGAGAAACACGACGTTACTAGAGTCTAAAATTGGAAAACAATACACAACAATTACAATGGTTGAAGTTTCACTTACTGTTGGAAAGCTTGATGCTTCTCTCGCACTCTTGTTAACAAAAGATCATCATTTGATTGAATTTCCTACTATCTTGTTGCCCAATGGCGTAAGGGCAGGTTCGATTGTTAAGATCAGCTGTGAGCGTGATTTGGAAACAGAGGCGGAAGAAGAGAGAAAGTTTTTGGCTGTCCAGGACGAAATTCTCACCACTTTTGGCAAAAATCTTCCAAAAGCGCCTTTGTTGAATGTCAAAAACGTCACCCAAACGTCGTGTGTATTGGAATGGGAGCCCTTGGATCTAGGTACTGCGTCTTTGAAAAGCTTGACTCTTTTCAAAGATGGCAAAAAACTCGGTGCTATTCCTCAGCCATTGAACAACCGTACAACGAAGCTTTCTGGATTGCCCATCGAAAAGAGCTTTAAGTTTCAGCTCAAATTGGATTCCACGGCCGGAGTTTATACCTCAGATATCGTCGAGGTGACAACGCATAAGATGACTGATTTATCTGGTATCCAGGTATGTTTAGGTGATATAACGCCCAACGAGCATTTCACCGTGGACGATATCCAGCAAAGCTTGCGCAACATGGGGGCACGCCATCCAGCACTGGACAAGATGAAGGTGGAAACCACGCATTTCGTAACTACAAGGGAAAATAAACAGAACCCTGAGTTCATCAAGGCTAATGATATGAATATTCCTATTATCCGGCCTGAATGGTTGAAGGCCTGTGAAAGAGAACGTCGTATTGTAGGTGTCAGAGACTTCTATGTCAAGGACTGTGTTCTTCCAGATATATTTGCCAAGAATTACTGGCTGAAACCTCGTTCAAGTGAGCCGCAATCCACCGATCCTGTGGCTAAAGAAATACCTCCTGTTCCAGAAAGCGTGAAGGCGGTGGAGCCAGAATCTACTTCGCAAAAGAGTGAAGTCCCAGCTGTTGAGATCTCTGCCCCACTGGAGGAAATTCAAGAGTCTGAGGACCCTTCTGTCGAAGCCAGTGCCCAGGAAAATCAATCGGAATTAAAAGAACCTGTTGATGAGTCAGGTGTGGACTTAGCTGATGTTACAGAGCAACCCGATAAACAGATTGAGAAAGACAGTGCTGGAATTTCTGAGCCTAGTGAACCTGTTTCGATAGCGGAAACTGTACCGGAAGATATAACACAACAAAAAGAGGAAGAAGAAGCTAAGGATGTGTCGGAGATCCCGACTGAAGAAGTGGAATCCAAAGAGGAATCTAACGCCGCGACTGCCAGTGAAAAAAAGCATTCCAGCGATGAACTTGCAGCTGAAGCTGAAGTTCAGCTGCAAGTTGAAGTTGAAGAGGTTAATGTGCAACCAGAGGCTTCTGCGAAAAAGGATACTAGCGAACAGAAACATTCAAAGGAGGCGCCAGTTCAGTCTGATGTCGCAGATGCCAAAGCAAGCAGTCTCGAGGACGTGAGTCTTTGAGCCCGCACTCGAAAACAAAACAAAGCCGGATAGAACTAAAATTAGTGTATTAGAACGTACGGAATCAAATGAGTGTCGTTGAATTGGACTATAAAAAAAGAGAAGTAGAAATTGTGGAGAGAGTGGGAGCGATAAAATTGTCTATGTATATTGTTACCCTCCTTAAACCAAGAAAGAAAAGAGAGACATTTACTCGCCGAAAAGACGTCTGACTTTCTTCAAAATCGAATCCTTTTCCGGGTCGTAAGGGTGGTCCTTAGAAGGAATCTCCAAAATCGCTGGAAACGCTTTAGTGTACGAGTCCACTCTATGTCTGATCAAATCGGCAATATGCTGGTTGATTAATAAAATAGCGATATCGTCTCTTTCACTGGTAAAACGATCAAAAGCCTCCTCGACTTCCTCCTCGGAAGTTTTCCCCGGAATCACTGTAAGAAAATTCGTTTCCTTTCCTGCTTCATTAGAAACTTGTCCCACACCTGCCAACAACAAGCCAGTGACGGAATCTTCATCTGCTATCACTGCAAGCAAAGAGCGCTTGGCCATTGCTTCATTTGCACTCATTTTCTTTTATTTTTCTTTTTCTTTTTATGTGTATACCCACGAAGAATGGATAATATAAAAAGGCAAAGGCTATATATATTCTTCAATTAAGAGGCTCACCGTGCGCTCAGATTCATCCACCGGTTATCAGGCCGCGGTCGTGCGCGTACCGCGATAGCGTGGGGGAGACGAATGTCAGTTAATTATTAACGTGGACTAGGCTGGTTAATTTATAAATGTTGACTGAATTTTTCTTATTTTACTATTTTCTTATTTTCTCACCTGATTTCTTTTTCTTTTTCTTTTAATCAAATCTCTTTATCTCAATTGATATTTTTTTTCTGATATCTGACTAAAATTAGCACACAACTGTATCCTGGCTCTTGTACGTTTGACTCCATGTATTATTGGCCTAATTCCAGCCTTAAGAAATAATTTCACATACCCGTTTGGGGCTTTAGGCACTCAAAAGTAAACTCCACCTTGAAAAAAAGAAATTACAACGCCAAGCTAGAGTAGAGACACACGACCATGACTGCAAATCCCCAGAGGGTGAGAAGCAACGATAACAGACGAAGCGTTTTCTCCATTGTCGATGGCTGCACGGACTCGGAACCAATCAACTTGTACCCAAAAAGCCCTGGCAAAATGAAGGAAATCGCCGTCAGCCCGGTGGCACCCACAATTGCCAAAACAAGCGCAAACGATTTGAGAGTAGCTGCCAAAAAGTAACCTGTAGCCAAAAGCGCCGTTGTAATAACGCAGAACGTCGTGTGTGGGAACGGCACCACGTGACTCAGGGCCGGCGACTCCAGATTTAATAATGCAGTATTTTCGTCAGTATTAGAATTCTCCTCATTTCTAGGAATCTCTTGTGTCTTCCTAAACACGTGCACTGTGAGCCAGTAGTAGATATTGTTGACGGAAATCCGAGCCGGGTGGATCATCAATGGGAACAGGAAAACCACCATGAAAACAATGGCAAATCTTCCCACCAGTGTCCACCACGAAGCTGGATACAGCAACACCACATTTCCTCCAACAAGACTACCAAATGTCAAGTATCCACATACACCGACAACGATAAAAAGCGTGGCCGAGCATAAAACCGCAATGTTTACCAAAGCGCCAAGCGACGCCACCGACTTGTTTTGTGCCTCATTGATAATGGAAAACATGTTTTGGTGGCCTGTGAATGCAAACACAATAATAGAAAACGTGGAAAACACTGCCTTTGCCGAAACGGGACCCAATTGAACTTCGCCCTTGAGCTCTGGGAGAACTTTACCAAAAATACACTCGAACACTACAAGGAAAAAAAGATAGATGATTGCCCCGAGTCCCATCACCGAGGTATACTTCAACGAATCCAAGTTTTTAAGGAACGAAAGTGGCACACAAAGAATTGCCAGGGCCAAGATCCAGAATACCCGGGTGTTTTCCAGGGAGATCCCGGGCACGTGACCAACAATGGTGGGCATCAAGTCGCCAATCAACACCAAGTAGGAGATGGCACATCCAAAACACTGGATGGCTATGGCCAAATCAAAAACTACAGAAAGCATGGGGTAGGTGATTGAACACACGTTGAAAAAAGTGGCGTGACCTTTGGCCACGTACTTCGACACATAGACCTGAAGGAAAAGACCATATCCAGCAGTGGCCGCAGCAAGCATCACAATCAAAAAACCAAAAACAAGACCATCGGTGGAAAAGGCTAAGGGCATCGATAAAAGCCCTGCTCCTACGATGGTTTTGATGAGGGAAATTAAGGACGAGACTCTGGAAGCTCCTTCAGCATTTGACAGCATTTTTAAGCTTGATTCTTGATCTTGCTTGTAAACGGGAAAGAAAAATAAGTAATGTGTGAAGTTTTGTTTGATCTGATGAAGAGTCAGATAAGCCGAGGGCAGAATCGGAAGATTTGATATACAAAAGTTCTGGCAATTGAGTTAAGAACTAAGCAGCGAGCGAAATAATAATAAATCAAAATATAAGTGCCAAAATTCCACTTTTAATTCAATTCTTTGTATGTAAAAATCAGCACGCTGGGTCACCTTAAGAATATCCTAAAATAGAATAGGCTTATCAGTGGCTGGTTTTTTTGACGTTCGATGCTCACTGGGGTTTGGATGCATGAAATGGGTGCGAATCAAAATAGACGCAAGAAAGCAAAAAAAAAAAAAAAAAAGTAGAATAAAAGGATGAGAAGGGGAAAGGGGAAAATGAGTTTTTTTTTTATGAAATAATTCAATTCCAGAGTAAATCATTCTTCTATTTTATTAAAAAATTCTGGTATGATTGGGGCCAAGACCAGGCGGAACTAGCCCTTTGTCTGTCTTCATCACAGCAAGAAACTAGAAAATGAGAATCACTAAGTTGTTAGGAGATTCAGTTCAACTTTGAATTTTTTGATCAACATGGAAATCTTTTATCAATGCGGGAATTGATAGAGTTGATCGATTCCCTCAAATAAAGAAGATATTACATTAAACTTTGGAAAATATGCTGTACCCTTTATAGAGATAGACAAGTTTCTACTAGTTAACTTCTCAAAGCCTATAAGCAAAAAACGGATTTTTGTCTCCCATCTTCAAAAGTTCTTCATCCGAAACCCCTTCATAAACCCCCGAGGCAATAGCAGCCTTCTTCTTCTTATTTTCATAGACGTATCCGCAAATGAGTCCCACCGTGAAAATGGCTCCTATGCCTACAAACATAAGCACGAGCCCATGGCCAATACGAAAGTATGGTGCATCTTGAGCACGGTAAAAATTGGAGACAAATGCACCAGAAAAGTTTGCAATTCCAATTTGAAAACCAATGCCAATGGCTCTCTTATAAGTACCAGAAAGATTATTAGCATTCCACACAATCGACATGGGAATGGCCGGGTAGATTCCAATCGCCGCAATATATATGCCCGCATATACAGCTTTGCCATTAGTGATTGGGTTTCCGGTAAGGCACACAATATATCCGACTGCCATACATGTGAAATTGAGCACCAAGAATGGCGACCGTAGGCCGATATAGTCGGAGGCAAACCCTTGTACAATCGCACAGATGGCCGCAACAATATATACTGGAACACTCATCAACTGTGTTTTCGTGGATGTGTAACCCAACGTCTTGATGATAGTTGGGGTGAAAAGGGAAATGGCATATAGTGGGAGCAAAATTCCCATATACAGTAACATTTGGAACCAACACTGCCAGTCCTTCATCACTGCCCAAAAATGGCTTCTATCATTTGAATTATCTTCGCCCAAAAGTAACTTTTCCGACTCCAAACTATCCAGACTATTACTTGCAGCCCAGCCACTAATATTAGACGAATATTGGACTCGGTGCACCACAAACAGGCGCTCTTCTTCAGTAAGAAATTTCGCTTTTGAAGGAAAAAGGGGGAATAGAAAAAACGAAACTACCCCCGCCACAAGCGTAACAAGCCCTTCCAAAATGAAAATCCATCTCCACCCCTCATAGCCACCAACACCATCCATTTTGGAAATAGCCGCAGCCAAAAGTCCCAGAAACGCGCCGGCCATTGACGCAGCCGAGAAAAAAATCGATTGCCGAATGAGTAATTCATTCTTGCGGTAGTATCGAGAAAGAATATACGAGATTCCGGGAAATAATGCTGACTCAAAGGTACCCAATAATGCTCTAGTGGCACAGAGCTGAGCGAAATTCTGCACCGTGCCCATGCACGTCATGACTATAGCAAATAATACCACGGTAAGAGGAATGTAGATGTTAGGCGGAGTTCTTTTCAAAATCATATTGGAAGGTATTTCCATAGCGGCGTAGCAGAGGAAGAATACCATGAGACAATAGTTGTACTGATTTCCAGTAAGATGGAGATCCTCTGCTAAGCCCTCGATTTTGGCATTGCCAATATTGCCTCTATCCAAAAACGATAAAAGGTATAAAACGATAAACAAGGGAAGAAGATGTAAATCGATTTTACGGACCAACTTCTTCTCGTCTATGTGGGAGAAGTCTTCCGATGCAGCAGCCGGAAGCGTCTCTACCTTCTCAATCTGCGACGCGTGCTCTTTTTCCCACGACATTTTCTCAATTGTCTAGGCGTGGGGGATCTTGTTAAAGGGTTGGCAAATATTTCTATTTCCTATTAATTTTGAAAAAAAAAATCAATTACCTCTACGGCCAGATCGTACCATTTATATGCGTTATGAACACTCTTTTACCAGGTGGGTACCTCAAGTACATACAACTAATTATGTTGATTAGGTACCCCTCCCCCACTCCCCCACATTATTGAAGTGCAAATGCAGGCAGGGCAATCTTTTGCCGTAACCCCGCAAAGCCAAGAACGTGAGAAACACGATAATTGCTAAAGGTCAAACATCGTATGGTGGAATCTGAGACTATCATTTTTTTGCTAGGGCGGAAACCTATCCGGCCTACTTTTCGGGCGTACTTCCCCACAAGTTTTTGAGTTATTGACTTTTCCTGTGATCGATTTTTTTTCTTGGTGTTTCCTATTTATTGCTTGGCTGGTAGTTTCCACAAAAGTAATTGGGCCATCTCTCTTTTAAAAAAGTAGCAAGACTTGTCTCTCGAAGCTACTTATTTCTTTTTTTTAACAGTTTTCAGTGAAAATACACGAAAAAAGAAATTTAGGCCCAACAATAAAGAGTTGTTAAGGGCAATGCCCATCAGTGCATGCATATGAAACGCGTGTTGTTGGAAACAATAGAGTAACAGCTGGTGCACAGTTATATGCCCGTGCACTGCCTCCTATTGTTTGAATTCACTGCGGGTTATTTTTTTGGAGAGAGGCTGTGTTCAGATTCTCCTAAAGTTGCCATAACTACGATTTTTGGTGATTTGCTTACTTTTGTTCGTTTTTAAACGAGAAAGCCTAAGTGCTTCGGTTAGGACCCCAGATTATTGCGAATTGCATAATCGGGAAAAATTATCTGATATCCACTAGTGTTTGCCGTTTTCCTATTTGACGGAAGTGATGGCCGAAATTAAATCTTTCTGAGAGTTTTCAACTGGAATTCTACGTAATTTTTTTTTCTTCTTTTCACTTGACCTTTTTTTTCCAGATTTCTCAAATAAGATTCTACCAAAGATTTTCGGGAAGTCCCCCACACAGGAATATCTGCTCGTGCTATTCCGCTTATGAATTGTTCTCCAGTAATGAAATACATAAGTTACGGATTTATCATAAAATATTCAATTTTCATCATCTTTGTCTTTTGTACGTTGAAGAGCTCGTCTTTGTTTTTTTTTTCGGCTCTCCCGAAAAGAGCAATCTTGAACAAGAGAATACTAGCGAGCGGTGAAGCTTTCATGCAAACCTTGTCTTTTCTTTTAAAATATTTGAATTTCTATATTTCTCAGAATGTAGTTTCTTTCTTCCGAAAATTGGTTTTACTATTGAATATTGATAGGTAAGCAACATGGCTCTCTTTATTGGCTGCAATACTAACGATGTTGTAAGTAGCGTTTCAAACGGGAAATACAATTTGGCAAGTGTTTTGCAGCAAGGAAATATGCACAAATTATCGACAGATTAACAAAGTATCAAACAGTACAGAGAAAGCTAAATAGTTTTGGAGATTTCTCTAGTTTTTTCAAGATTAGTAATTTATTCTAGAGTATTTTACTTAAAGCTCATGAAATCTCAAAACTCCAATTAAGAAGTGATAAATTTAAAATTAGTGAGCATCTTCTTGTTCTGTGAAAAAACTGGAAACGTCCTCAAAAAGGCAAATGACACTTAATTTTTTAATTAACACGATTTTGTGACTAATCAAGAATTGAAGAAAAATTTTCTTGGAAAAACGAATAAACTTGCTTCTACTGGTGGAAAGAAAAAGACAA
Source organism: Metschnikowia koreensis (assembly GCA_030569435.1). Lineage (NCBI taxonomy): Eukaryota > Fungi > Ascomycota > Pichiomycetes > Serinales > Metschnikowiaceae > Metschnikowia > Metschnikowia koreensis. Next base: position 103,384 of record JAJMKX010000269.1, on the reverse strand, counting down.
TTATCGGAAAAACACGTAGCTTTCCCGCGCACGTGACCCTGTGCTCAGGCACCAACCAGTTTCTTCTAATTCTTGTAACGACATCTAAGATCTAAATTGAAAAGCAAAAAAAAAGAGGAAAGGCTTCAAAAGGTTTCACAAACAATATGCTCAATATCACCAGACAGATTAGTGCTTTCAAACCAGGCGTGCGGTTTTTACATGGCTCCAGCGTGTTTTTAGCAGGCCATTCGAAATGGCAGAATATCAGACACGACAAGGCAAAAAACGATGCCAAAAAATCCAAGGAGGCGTTTTCTATGGCCACACGGATCACGGCCAGTGTGAAACTGGGAGGCGTAGATGGAAACGCACAGTTGGCAACGCTTCTTGAAAAGGCAAAAAAGGCAAATATCACCAAGAAAATCATCGATAATGCTATAAAAAGAGGTACTGGTGAAGGCACCGGCACTGGGGCCCAGACTTTCGAGGTGATGTATGAATTTATGGGGCCAGGCGGGGTGGCATTTATTGTAGAGGCTAATACCGATAACAAAACACGTACAATTGGGCTTGTGAAACATGCACTTCTGAAGTTTAATGCGGCATTAAGTCCGTGCCAGTATATTTTCCAGCGTAAAGGTGAGATTGTTTTTGAACCTGTTTCCAGCTCAGAACTGTTTGACGAGATTTTCGAGGTGGCCATTGATGTGGGTGCCGAAGATGTGGTGGAATTTGAGGATCTTGAAAACGAATACGACGGTGAAACTTTATATAAGTTAATCACCGACCCCAGTGATTTGAACGCGGTTTCCAACAGTTTATCTCAAAAGGGATACAAATTGAAAGACTCGAAAACCACCTACATTGCTGATGCAGATAACGAGGTGGATTTCCCCGAGGGACTAGAAAAAAGCATGGCCAAGTGTATTGAACTTTTGGACGATACGGCCGAGGTCACCAACTATTATACCAACATCAAGAACTAGAAAAGGGCCTTTACCATTGTATATAGAAAACCTGATATAAACACTATTTATCTTTTGCTAGTTGCTGATGATTTATTATTGATACTACACAATTTTTTCTCTTCTTTCTTTTTCTTCGACTACAAGGGCTTACGGAGGGCTGAACTAAAACTTTTTTTAGAACAATCTAGTATTTCTGCAAAACTTATTTGATTTTTGATTGATTTTTTTTTTTTAAATACATTACGTACAAGAGCCGCCCCGACCCTCGCTCATTGGACCTCCATATGTGAATAGATAGACAGGGAAAAAGGGAGAATATACAGAAGAAACCTGGTATATGACCATCCATATATTATCCTGTTTATACAAACAAAATTTCTTTTCCATTTACTCGGAAGAAGCAGACTTCTCGTCCTCAGCGGCCTTGTTCAAAACAGCATCCAAGTTGGACAAGTTAGGGTTTTTCCACAATCTCAATTGCTGGTCGTAAGCAAAGTGTCTGTAAGTGAAGTAACCCAAAGAAACCACGGCCACACCCACAGCAGCAAACAAGGGGTACATTTCGACAGGAACAGGCACCTTAGGAGCGGCGTTGTTCTTCTTGGCAGCAAGTCTCAAAAATTGGGTGGATCTCATTTTGTTTATTTGATTTAAGTGCTAACTTATCTTTTTTTTTTTTTTTTTCTTTTCTTGGAAGCTCAGTTTCATTGAGATCAGACCATGCGTGCGAACTTGCGAGGATTTTGGTTGGCTGAACGGCCGGTCACGTGATACAAACCCCCTCCTGATAACTGTGACCAGACTTTAAAAGAAGCAATTGTGCTTTAAGGGTCTTTGAATTTGAGTTTGTGGATGGAGTTTGGAATAAATTTACTTGAAGAGGTTTGAAGGTACTCCCATTTAAATTGTAGTATTTTGTATCGTGTTTTGCTAGACTGAGGGTGAACCGCGTGGCTCGAGGAATGAGCCGCGCATTGATTAATCCAGAATACATTAACTAGAAAGAAATACATGATAGTTAACTTCATGATGTAGCCTTTATAGAAGTCAAAAAGTTCAAGTGTCTATTTCCATCCTAAAGATTGTCAATGGAATAAAGTGTTCCCTCAAAGTCCCCCGCGCCTTTCTTGTTTGATTATTAAAGATGTCTTTATGTAGATAAGACCCACCTCCACCCTGGAAATGGCTGTTTTCGCTGCTTACCAAAAAACAAATAAATGTCATAGTTTTCAAAAAAGTCCCATATTTGAGCACTGCACAATATCTCTATGAATAGTCAGACCTCGGCGTTGATCACCATGCAGCAATGTAATCTTTAAGCGAGTCGTAGCAGAGCCAGCTGACGGCCATCGAAGGCACGATTTTATAAAGATTGGCCGTTAAGCCTTTATAAGCACCCGTGATACCTTCCTGGCGGAAAATCGTCACCAAGGCATGTGTCACCAGGCGATACTGGAACCCAAGTTCGCCGCCTGCCATGTTGGCAACCTGGTACCGCTTTCGGAGCAAGTCGAGCGGGTAAATAAGCACTCCACTCATAAAACTACTGATGGCGCCCGCGCCCAATTTCCATAACGGGCTGCTGAAATCATAGCTCGACTCTTTCATCATCTCCCGTAGATTTTCGTACAGGGCAAAGTTAAGGGCCACATAGGGCGCCACACCTAATGTCGTGGGCACGATTCCTCGGTATAATGCAAAAACCCCACCCTCGTTTTTGTAAACATCACGTAAGGTGGCCCATACTCCAGGGGCCTGTATTTTTTTACCCTTATTAAGACGTTTTAAGGAGGCGGTTTGGATGGTGATACGTGCACGGACCAAATCCAACGGATATGTGGCCAATACCGAGGCAATGCCACCAATGGAGCCCGCCAAAAGCCGGTCGGCATCTGAAAGTTGGCGCTTAGATTCGGGCTTTAGTTCTAGTAAAAGCTGTTTGCATTTCTCAAATACCGCAAATTGTACGGCACTATATGGAACAATTCTTATGCAATTTAACGTGTTACCCCTGAACCAGCCCCGCCAGCCTTCGTCTTTATACATTTTCCAGATGGTAGGGAACATGCCTCGATAGGCCTTTTGGGCCTCAGGGCCTTGGAGCTGAAGTAAAATTTTCGCCCGTTCAAAGGGCGATACGAGTGTACGAGACACGGCGCCTGCAACGCCTCCCGCTATAAGCGAGGCATTGGACTCGTTTTTTATGTAATGCTTGAGCCGACTGAGCGAAGAATTCTGTGCTGGTTCTGCCGTCATGTTTCTTTTATATGTCAATATGTGAATATGTGGATGAAACGAAATTCAAAGAAAACAAAAAGAAGTAAAGACGAAAGCTATGAGATGATTTGATTATTTCCAAAATCCGTGTTTATCAAATGTCAACTGGTTTGATTTGATTTGATTTGATTTGATTTGATTTGATCTGATCTGATCTGATCTAAAAACAGCCTTAGATCCAAATAAGCGAGTGAAGTGTCCAGCAAAAAAAAAAACTTGACGGAGTAAAACAAAAGAATAAAAAGAAAAGTAACCAAATACACAATCCAAAAAAAAAACGGACTTTCCTTTTAGTACTTCCGTGTTTTTTAAGTTGGAAAACAGACCAAAAGAAAAATTAAATAAATAAAGAACCGGTGCCTGACCCTCAAATCTGAAAAAAAAAAAAAAAACCATCAAGGTCAAATCGCGGGCCGAGTCGCGCTACGAAAGCCGTGCCTGATTGATCGTGGGGTCGGGCCTACAAAGTTAAACTTATCTCCCGGCACGTGACCAGCCACAGTAAAGATATCGCTTCAAGGAGTTTTTTATCATATGATTGTATGAAAATAAGTGATTATTTAAGAATTTTAATCGTTATAAGAACAGAATTGATTAGGGAATAAGTTTTTACTCATGTTTTGGAGGGTTTTCCTATGTTGTTTTCGGATATATTTTTCTCGCTTTACTGAACACGCGTCGGGCCTTTTGAATGTCGCGGCCCTAAGATATTATGGGGCCAGTGTGTTTTACCGAGGATCATTAACTTATGTATGGCGATTTTAATGAAAATGAAAACAACCAAATCTTTCTTTCCGAAAATGAAGATCATAAATCTTTCATGAAACTGTTACGGGGAAGGAAAGAAAAGATAATGAACGGGTAGCTACTTAGGGTTGACACTGTCTGCGAACACTCATTATCAGAGGCTCACTTAATTTGAGTACAGTGTACTTTGGGTATAATTAGTGTTATCACTTTTTTTATATTTCCTTTACTTTTAAGGCCCTCCTCATGCCTATTAATCGGCTACCGAAAAAAACGGTTTTATACTTGGCTCAATAGCGGGTAAATTCTGCAATCGTTATCGTTTTCGTTTCAGACAAATCTCTTCAGGGTTCGGAATTCTAAGTCTAGCTCAACAATCATTGAATCATCCTTTTAACGAAGTCATTAATGTACTATCAACATTTCACATTGAGCGAGTCAACAAAACATATTGCTCAAAAAGTAAAATTCGCTTCGAGATCCTGGTACAGTTTTTCTGAGGAAGTAATCGATCTCCAGAACATCTTTAACATCATATACCAAGTTATTCAAAGACCACTGATTAGGAAGTCATGTTGATTTTAATGTTGAGTGACCCTGACGAATGCAATCAAGATTTATGTAACCTAACCCGTTGGTAAAGTAAAAATTTCATTCACCGACTTTATGGTATTTCAGAGGGATAAAAAAAAGCTCATACAGATAACAATGGCCCTTTAATCACCAATTTTTAAAATTTTGTTAAATCATCGACAGCTTTTCCATCCTGTAAAAGAAAGAAACCCAATAAATCAAAAATAACCATTAATCTTCATTAAGTTCTATATATCCTTACCTAGTAGCCCGACAACACCTTTTCGATTCCGGCCACCAAAATGTCGGCGTGTTTTTCCTCAAACACCAATGTAGGTCTCAATCTGACCGAGTCATCGGCACAGCCACCGATATTGATACCCACACTCTTCATGTCGGTCAAAAACTTGTTTCTGAGCAGTGGCTCTTTGAACGACCAGGCAATAAACGTAGCACGGTTCTGGCCACGCAAATCGGCAAGGTAGTCCGGGTATTTCTCGGCCAACTTGGCCAATTTAGAATACAAGTAGTCACCCACGCGAGCAGCCAATTTGGACAAGTCGTGCTTAAGCACCTCGTGGCCAATGGCACCGGCCAAAATCATTCTGGCTGGGTCACCACACCAAGTGTTGAATTGACGGTAAGGCTGGTTAGGAATCAACTCGGCGTCGTGGAAATAGTACCCGGCCGACTGGAATTTCTTCGAGAACGTCACCATGTCAGGTTTTGGCTGCAAGTCAAAGTGCTCGTGGGCCCACATTTTACCGGTGGCACCTACACCAGTTTGCACCTCGTCAACAATCAAAAGAGAGCCGTATTTCAAGGTAAGGTCACGCAAACCTTGGAAAAACGATGCTGACGCGTGGTTGTCACCACCTTCCGACTGAATTGGCTCGACCAAAACAGCCGCAATTGGCACGTTCCATGATTTCAACAAGGTCTCTACAATCGCCAAACAACGCGAATCTTCTTCTGCGTTGGCCTCAGCGTTTGCACTCAAGGGGTATTTGTACGAGGGAAACTCGGCTTTTGGCCAGTTAAATGAAGGCAAATCCAACTTGTGGATGGGTTTCAGGCATGTAGTCGAAGCCAGGGCAAATAATCTGCCATGGAACGCACGTTGGAACGATAAAATCGCAAGATCGGGCGATCCGGGGGCCTGGTTTTTCATCACCGACTCGTTTTCGTGGGCGGAAAAGGATGTGGCAAAACCACGTCTCTTGCTTTGATACCACATGAAAGCAGCCTTAAAAGCTAATTCATTAGCGTCTGCTCCAGATAATCCCGACCACACTTTATCTTGACCCTCGGGGGCCACCTTCAACAATTCCTCAATGATTTCCTCGGTGTCCAGACCAGGAAAATTGCCCAAAGCAGGCCTATTCACAATTGCACGCACCATTTTCTCCAGTTTGGCGCTTTCAATAAGCGCAGGATTATTGTATCCCAATGGGATCGACGCAATTTGCGCATAAACGTCCAAGTAAGCGTTTCCGTCCACATCCACAATATAGTTACCCACGGATTTGGCATAGTCGGCTACAAAATAAACGGGTCTTGCATCGGTTTTTTCACCTAAAGTTCCTACAGCAGCAGTGGATTTAGGGCCTGGAAATGCAGTGACCAATTGTGGAGCCGAGGGCTCTTCTGGGAAATATTCTTCACAAATCGACATTTCTGTAGGAAAAAGAAAATATGCTAATGAAGAAAAAATTACAATTACGCTCGACAAGGCGAAGATGCCCATGCCTATTTATACTGGATACAATTGGGGGGAGTTTGGGGAAACTAACGGCCAGAACCCGCTAGCACTTGTGCACGCGGCGGCGCGTTGGCGGGTACTTCCTAATGCGGTATGCCGCCTCGCTAGCGGGACGGGACTGGTGCGGCGGTTTGTTAGTTAGCGGGTGCGTGCAACGAATTAGGAAACACTGTTTGGCTGAGGCGCGCGGCGATCGTCACGTGTGAATTGCGCTTATCGATGTGAGGTCATCGTTATTTTTGAAATATCGTTGTATTGATTCGTCATTGAAATACCTTCTTTTCTCTGCCCTCTTGGATTCATAACTCTAGATCCTCATTCATACAATGATTTGCTTCTATTCGCTGCTTATTTTGTTACACGCTACGTCTTTTAGAGCGCTTCATTGCCATGTCTCCACGGCGTTGTAGATTTTTATGATTCGTATCTTTTCTAGCACTCATTCAATCGATCTCTATGAATTTTTCTTCTTACTGGGTCAAAGTGGCTGTAAGAGTTGGAATCTTTCATATACTACATGCTATAAGAAGTCTAGTAAATCGCCCACACCCAATCTCTAGTAAGGTATATTATATCCTCAGAGCTAATCTCAATACATGTTCAATTATCAAAATTTCAAAGTCCTTCAGCCCAGATCTTTCTCCCAACAAACTTCCATTTCTATCAATTGAAATATGAAGGGAAGTCAACACATCCATACTCACAGCGCCAACTTTGTCCATCGTGAATTTTCCCACAATCATTACAGATGTCAACATATACCGAAAGGTATAAGCTCACACCACTTTCGTCATCCCGACAATCTGGATATTCCAGCAGCAGGACCCGCATTAAACCAAATACTTGCAATTCACGGAAAGTGCTTTCTTCAGGGTCACTCAAAATAAAATACTTGTTGTAAGTGGACCGACGGCGCTTGCGAAGGAGTTCTTCGTAATTATCCTTATGTTTTTTGTCAAATGAGAATTGAAATCCTTTCCATTCGTAGCCGGTGTTCAACACTGTTAGCTCAACACAGCCGGAATCAAACGAAACTATATTATTTTTCTTGAAAACACGCTGGAGACATTTTTCCGCATCACAAGAATCTGGGTCTTCATTCATCAAGCGATTGAGAAACGGGCTATCAAGCCAAACCTTCTTAATTTCAGACTCATCAACTTTCTTAGAAAGCTCATAAAATCCTGTATCGGACTTGAACTCTAGAACCCGACTAGTGATTGTTTGTAAGCTTGTCAAAGCAGCAATCATAGACCGTAAAAACCCTACTTCTTTTGCGTTGAAACTGTGCCATTCTCGTGCATTGCAAGCTTTGCCTGCTTTTGCTTCTAGACGGTCGAGTTCTCTTCTATTGTCCTCTGAATTTATAAAGGCAATATTTTCCGCACACAATTTATTTAGAAATAACTGGATTTCTCCCAAAGCTTCTTTGCTTCCATGTGATTTTGTAACTGGCACATCTTTAAACACAGAATGTATAGTGATTGCCCCGTGTTTTTCTGCCGTATTAACACGAACAAATTGTCTGATTTCTTTATGGGAGAAGAACTGGTGGATGAAATCTACTCTATTGAGAAATCCATGTGGAATTCTACGAAAGTAATCTACCATCAAATGGATCCACTCGAATTGTGCTTTTAAAAGAGGGTCATTTTCAAGCTGGACGCTATCAATTTCTGCAAGCTGTGCCGTTTCTTTGAAATTTTCTGCTAGTTCATAGATAGCTGGATGTATAGCGTCTGCAATATAAAGATAATTTATTATTGAAAACTCCTTGAGATCATCGTCTGTACTCATAGCCTTGGGCTGTAGCGCAAATTGTAGAAATATGAGCTGAAGTTATTTTCTCTAAGTGATTTAGCAAAAATCTCCTTCAGCCAGGCCTCACATATATACAGTGAGTCGTTTCTGCGGGGAAAAATTCCATTGACAGTAATGACAGAAAATGATTGGCACATGACAGCAAGTCACCTGAATTTCACGTGTGCAGGAAATGTCTCCATAATTGCGATGAATCGAGATTTCGAGTCAGCATCTAGTTACAGTATTTAATTATGACGGATCTCTAACGAGCACAAAAGTTTGGAAACAATGGTAGTATATATTATTGCTAATCGCGTTAATCTCTTCTTGTAAGACCTGAATTGGATGTTTAGGAAAATTTGTGAAAGTTTTTTTTCTTCCGGATCTACACCCAGTTGATTCGCCAGCGTTGTAATTTTATGCTATATAAAGGAATTTCATTGTTTGGATGGCTGTGCTTTAAAAACAAAAACACTAAAGAGAAAAAAAAAATGAAACTCAAGTTTGGGAACAATACCTTCCTACGACTAATAGTTTTAACCCGACCTCTCATTGTCAAAATGAAATCTTACTGGCATACTTCGACCAAGGTAAAATCACGAATTCCTAATGAAGCATACCTTGGGTGAGAATAGAAACCAAAACTTTAAGTGTTTTATCTTTCCAATCTGTTGTGTGGTTTAGTCAAGACTTCCAAAAATGCTGGACTCTCTGATTGAGTTTTATATCTATTTTTTTTTTTTTTTTTCATAAACGAACACATACTTCTGAGCCAGCTGAGAAAATCAACAGATTATGCTTCTGATCCAAATACTTACGTAAAAGTATTTCAAGTGTGGTTTTTTTATTTGAAGCAAAATCTTTTTGTGATAACTTATAATGTCACTACTCTTTCGTTTTGCCTTGAAAATTCCAGAAAATTTCGGTTCCAGGTAGATGTTTAAAAGGTTTGTTTTTTTGAAATTTTGTATACAGCCTTAATTGACAAGTCACGTTTTTTTTTCTTTTTTTGACCTTCCAACAAAAGCTCTGATTTCTTGACCTACCTTGGTTGAGGTGCAAAGTTTCTTGGCATGGAAGTATACCGAAAAAAAATTACACAATAAGATGGAAGGATTGAATACCTCCCATAGGTTCTATTTATTTAATTTAAAGCTCATCCCGAGAAAGCTTAGGAGGACTGGAAGGTTGTGATTCCTTTATCATCAAAACACTCAAGATGAAAGTCAGACTTGTTTTTGCCACGATGGTCTTATTCATGAAGGTGCTAGCAACAAATCTAGAACTTCATTCGCCGGAGACACCAAGGTACCTGAATTCGAGCACCCCAGATAATATCTCCGTGAATTCGCAGGAAAGATACATTTATGAGGATAACGAGGAAGCTTGTGAACGTGTTTTTGATATATTTCTAGATATGGTGGATGTTTTTATGAGGAAATTGAAGTTTTACGTGAGAAATAAGACCCTAGATACACTGAAGTTTAACTTGGCATCTGATCAATTACGAAAAGAGCTTCAGCAAATGGAAACCTTCGCAAACAGTATCAATCATTGTCTGAAAAATTTCTCAGAACGAATCGACTTTGCCAAATTCTTTTTCTTAAAGTTGGAAGACGCGGCTTTTTCATTAGACTTTTATCGGCTCCCTGGAGATATGGGACAAAGTTTGGTACATAGATTGATCCAGTTTAATCTTCGGCTTATGGCATTGCGTGATTCGCAAGGAGATCCCGATACAGAGGTGAAAAACTTTGATTATATTGTTTCGAATCTACAGCAAACTTTAACACACTGGGGCTTGACATTTATGCAGCTAAGAAGCTTACCTTTGAGCGTTTGGATTATGTTTCGCAACGAGTTCACCCTAGCCCAAACCCAGATCTTTATTTTAGGCAGTTCAAAAAAGAGGCATAAAATTCTGCCAAGGCAAAGTGATATGCTAGCTCAGTGAGACTTTTTACGCAAGAAATGTTTTGAAGAAGCATTCCGTGCAACTATAAACTGGAAAGCGGTATGTTGAAATTTACGTGTCTTAGTGGCTTTGATTTAGCTTCAAGTGATTAGCTATCACAAAGGACCTAATAAAGTGTTGGACATAATAATCTAAAACCATTTGAGACATGTAAGGTCTTTGCAAGCTTTTCTTTTTAGAGAGATAATTTTTTGATTTCTTAGGCTTTTTGAGATATTGCCTTAACAAGACTAAAACTTTTGCAATTCACCCGTTTGCATGAAAATGCGTTTCTGTCTTTGAAACAAGGAAATTTCTATCGATGTGAAGAGGTTCTTAAAGAAATCTTATGCTCATGAAAAGTCTTCATGTTTTTGGCTGATTACAAAATTATCTTCTTTATTGCTCTGACTTTTATTAAAATGAGAGAACATAGCCTTATTTTTCACTTGATTCCTGATGTCCAGTAGATATTCTCTTGAAATTGTTTCAGAGTTCAGATTTTCCAAAGTAATGGATGAAGAAAAATTTCCGAAGCAGATTTCAGCATAAACAATGAAAAAACTGTTTTCAGTGGCATCTAGCCATCAATCGTATCTGACGAGGCTTCTTGGAAGGTCTCCATTTTAAGTTTGTAAATATACAAAGAAGAAGAAAGAGTCGTTAAAAGTCTTCGAACAACATCACTTGCCAAAAAATGAGGTGATTAGAATCCCGCATCAATGATTGGTATAGAAGTTTCTTATTATGTCAGCCGTTCAAAAAGAAATCTGAAACTTCCTTCACATAAGAGATCAATAAGTTCCAGCAACAAATATAGCCCCGCAAGTGAAATAAAGCATTTGAACGTGGGCCTGAATTTATAAAATTCTTCCTGAGTTTTCTCTTTCAGCCCATACTCTCAAATAATAAATTATTTGAAAGACCAACTTTCAAGCTGCGTCATCATAACATATATATTTCCCTTCAATTCCCACCAGGTTTTATTGAAGTCTGGTATTTAAACCAAGAGCCTGAAACTAGCGAATTCTTTTTCTCTTATATAAGGGATTTTAGAGAATGAAAGGATTTCTTTTATTTCCGTTTTTGATAGCTTCAATTAAAGCACTCACAATAAGTAGTTTCGAGATCCAAAATATCAATATCAGTGGACACATAAGTTCTTTTCCTGACAGAAATACTTTTAAAAGAGATGAACAGGAGCAAATTTCTGCATCATGGACAAATACTAGTTTCTCAGACCTTTCAAACCAAGAGGCAATATATGAATTGGACAGGCTTTACATGCTCTTGATTTCATTCATACACGAGATTCTCTTCTACGATGTCGAATTTGATATGCGAGCAGAAATTATCTCCAAAAATCTCGACGAACTAGTCTTTTTGATCGGAAATGTTGATAAAAGAGTCAATGAGATCATGGAAAGACTCACTCATATAAAAGCTTTATTTCGAATAATGACAGAGGCCTCTGCCTACCTCAAGTACTATCAAGTCAGAGGCACGGATCAGCAGTTGGTAAGACAGATTATACAGTTCAATGTAGGACTCTTGCTTTTTTTCGACGTTCGGGGCTCTCCAGATGTGTCAATGCCGGGATATATTACATGTATAAATAACTTTCCTCGGATCTTTGAGAGCTGGAAAATTATTTTTTCGCATTTAGAAAATGTTCCTTTGGGAATTGGATCGATGTTCGAAACAGAGTCCAGAAAAGCAACCTACCTTCTAGAATTTTTGAGGAAAACATATTTCGATAATGGGGCCCACTCTAGCAAAAACTTTTTGACTGATTACATAGCAAGTTTTTCTAAAGAGCTCCTATATATGCCTGAAAAAAGCCAAATGGATACGGATTCCACCAAATAACTTCTAAGCTTTATAGCGAGACGAACCCTATAAGAATAGAGGCTCGCATAAATTACCATTTGAGTTCTTCAGGGCTACAAGTAAACATGTTCCAAAATCTGAGTATAGGATGAGAAGTTTGATTAAATTGCAAACAAGGCTAAATTACCGGGTGAGCTTGCTGAATCTATTAAAACTTATGAATGATTCACAGTCCTACTATAGTTATATGCTTTCAAGGGCCCAATATCAGGAGTGAAAAGAAGTGACCGCTAAGGTTGTTTTCCAATAACATATATATCTTATCAGTTTACACTTTCGAAGAATTGTTCTAGACGGACGGAGAATTTCTCTCCACCATATCAACATAAACGAGTCAGCTCCACTTGCTTGAATTTGACTGCAAATCTCTAGTGCTTTTCTCAATAAAGTCTGTTGCCGTCTAACTTATACTTTCTCAAACAATATTTATGTTCCCACAATAAGTTTACTCAACGTTAGACTACGCGATGGAAAAATAGCTATTGTTTTTGATGTTTTCAAAAGTGTTTTCTAGGGTCTTGGTATTACAATTCAAGACATGCAGTGATGATACGAAAGAAAAAAAGAAGATCAACTTGCGTGAAAAAACTAACGACACCCCCCAAACAAAGAGAAAGAAAATCACTTTTTTTTTTTTTATCGCGGCTATCTTGCGTCTTTAACGCCAAAGAAATATTGTCAGCTCACAAGTCACGTCAATTGTTTACATGCTCAAAGAGTCTCTATGTTGAGCAAAATGATCAATTCTTGAACAAAGCATATCATTGTTTTCAGTAGGAATATAGACTGTCAAGAGGACTTTGAGGAAACATTCAATTTTATTGTTTGCGTGTTTCCCTTTTAGGAACAAGAACAATAGCAACCGAATTCCCACAAGACTTTCTCATCAAAGAGTCAATTTCTTTTTTAACTTAAAGTATCGCTTCTTCCGACTATATTAATATGACCCAAAATCCGGAAACAAACGTTCCACAAATCTCCAGATCAAAGTTCCAGAATGAGAACCCTGTTTATTTTGACTGCAACTGCAGTTTTATTTTCGGTTGTGACTTCTGCTCCATTGGATGACAAAACCCAGAAGCAAATAGCTACAACGCTGTTTTCATACAAAATGATGGACAGAAAATTCCAGGATCCAAGTGAGCGCTTGTTAAAGCGTGCTGTGGAAGCTCACGTTATTGGCGATCTGATGGAATTAAGGAAAGATTTGGAGCATTTCTTGGAAGGAGTGAGATCTTGGGTGCTTGGCGGTTTTGATTTAGCAACTTCGGAGGACTCTATTACGAGCTATGAAGCAAACCTTTTTAAGTTCGAAGCCAGACTTGAAGAGTTGGGTTCCGGTGCTTCAGGTGTCAAAAAAATATTTGAAATTGCCAAAAATTTGATCAACACTTTGAAAAATGCCACGGAAACCATCATTAGCTTTCAGGGATGCGACTATCCAGGAACAGAGTTGGTAAATGAGGCGATTTTGATTGATCTTGGTGTCCAGGCTTTGGTTGACTATAATGGAAATTCGGACCCTATGCGTGAAAAAATGATTCCAACCTTTCAGTCGGAGTTAAATAGTTTGGTGCACAATGAAGAATCTAAAGTGGAAATGCTTGCCGGTTTGCAACTGATGTTTAAAGATCATACCGAGCTGGCAAAAAGAAAGCTCGAAGCATTAAGCGGAAAAGAAATCAAACCTGAAAAAAAATCTTGTCCTTTGATTTAAGTGATTAGGCTTGAAAAATACCCCGGATTTCTATTTGAAAGCAAATAAGGCGGTCGATGATCTGAAGAGGGTGGAGAATAATCATATATGGAACCTATTGAAAGAAATATAATCGAGGCTTGACTTTTTAAATTAAGGAATAATTGTTTATGTCTTCTTCTAAGTCCGGTAAAGTAAGAGAAAAGTTTTACAGCTAAAGGGCTATTACAAATTTCAGTAAGCTCATTCCTTTAATGCTTAATGTGTAGGAGTTTCCCGATAAGACACGAAGAAGTGGTTTATAATTCAAGCCTTCGGCACTTAAACAAACAATTTGCTATTTCATCTACCCCATAAATTCCAAAAGAAAGAAAGGAACACCTAAGCCAAGTCGGCTGTGGGATTCCGTACAGGTTACAAAATTCCGTGTTTCAAGTCCCCAAATACTATAAAGGGGCTATACTTTCCCAAATTCAAAGTTTGAATTTTATCCATGTAGTTTCCAGGATGAAGAGTGTTATAACAATTGCCTGGGTATTTTCAATATGGTTTGTGGGAGTAATTTCAGTCAAACCACTCCAAACGAAATCGAGTTATAATCTTGGACCCAAATGGCCAGAGGAAGCGGTGAGCATAATGTCCCAAAAGATGGTTGCACAAAAAGCACATTATAAATCTATCGAAGAACAAAGACTAGCAAGGAATACTAGACAAAAAATATCAAACCGCTTAGAATTTCTTATTCTTGATTTGAAAGACTTTATAGTGGAAGGAAAGTTCGAGTTTCGGAATTTTGAAGCACATCTGAGGAAGCTTCTAAAACTTATTGGCGATACTGAGTTTTATATTGATTCCGAGATGTTGTCTAATGAAAGCCTTGGGCGAAAGTTAGGATTCGTGAAAAGTTTATTTCGCTTCATGGCAGAAGCAACCGAAAAGTTAAAACGGTTTTCAATAAACGCAAATCTGGGCCACAATCTTGTATCCCAGATGATTGAGCTTAGCGTAAGAGCTTCTGTTTTGAAAAACGTTGAAGGTGGTTCTCAAATTCATTACCACCAAGCGTTTGAAGATGAGCTTCTAGCAATCTATTGTACCCTTTATTTCTTGATCGAGAAGTTCAAACAAGGATCAAATTATTCATCATCTACACGTGTATTTGTGAAAAATGGTAAGATGACGTATAAGATACTCGAAAACCTAAGATTAAGGTTTGGGATCGAGAGCATCTATCCGGAATCATGCCAAGCGAAAAAGAATCAAGACTAATGAGACAAGGAGGGAAAATATTTTATGACTTTTTGACTAGATTCCTCTATGAGAAAATATTGGTAATTATATAAAAACTAGCATATCACATGAGTGATATGTTTGGAGAGTTTCCACAGTCAGTCATTTCAACCTTCACTTTTATATCAGTATTGTCACCTGAGCACGATATTTAGCTACCTTTGAAAATGAAACGAAAAGTTTATAGGATTGATATAGAAAATGAAATATAATTCTAGCCGCAGATAAGAGCCGACGAGGAAGTGGTAATTTTCATAATATTTTAACAATTAGTTGATCGTTCAGAACTTCATAACCACGATATTTAAGGGTGAAAGAATGCATCACGTGACCAAACATATTGCTCAATCTGAGATTGAATTTCCTTTCTTCTTCTGTTAATTATTGGGATTTCATGTTTCTTTGTTGAATCTAATGAAACTTTGAAAAACCTAGGTATAGTGAAATTTTTAAAACATGACCTTTTCCTAAATTCCTCAAACAATTAACTTACTTCTTAGAAACCTCTCGGTAGACAGCGTAAAAGACCAGCAATTACTTGTTTTTCCATCAACAGATTCCTGAAATAAGTAGGAGATCTGTACCAGATTGTGTAAATGAAAAGAAAGTAAGCTAAATAAAACGGGCCGATTTACAAGGGCTCATCGGAATAAATATCTAAAAAAATTGAAGAGAAAGAAAAAAAAAAAAAAGACTTGTGCTGTTTAGCACCGCGCCTCAGACCTTAGGTCGCGAAAACCCACCATCACCCAGCTCATCGAGGTGCTCAAAAGACAAACAAAGGAATACTGCAATCTCAAATCGTGAAATATCTTATTGAATTTTTTTCTTTTCCTTAAATCTTTAAGAAGAATTTAGCTGCGTTGAATATTTGCGGTAGTTACGAAACACTGAATTGTTTTTTTATTCCGGGTGTTTTAGAAACGCAAACTTGATTTATTTTCTTTTCTTTCATTATTATTATTATTATACTATCGACACAAGAAAGAAAACATAACAGGAACTAAAATGGAACGTGAAAATCCCGAGAATCCCGAGAATGTCGGTATGGGTGAAGCAGGCGATGTCCACAAAAACGAGCTTATTACTACGGACGATGGACTTGATCAGGCCATTCAAAGGGCCATTGCACAACACGATTTAGAACAACAACAATTAGAGCAACAAAACCAGAATCAGAATCAAAATCAGAATCAGCTTGAGGCAGGCACGCCCATGGATGGCAGCCACGAATTGACGGCCGTCGAAAATGGCGTGGTTCACGTGCCGGTGGGGGCTAATAATGACGACGAAGAGGCGGCGGCGAACTTAAATGTGGCAGACATGGATGTCAGTGGTTTGGGCGAGTCGCCGTTGCTAGATGCAGCACAGGAGAAACAGCATCTTCAGATGATTGCTGATGAACTTAACCGGGCCGCCACCGACCACTCAGTGCAGGAACCGGAATCTCAGAATCAGAACCAAGACCAGAATCAGAATCAGAATCAGAATCAGAATCAGAATCAGAATCACGGAAATGAAGGTGAGGAAATCAAGGCCGAGGATCCGGAATTTGTGCTGCTGCTTGCGGCCAGTGTCGAAACGGGAAACGCGCCGGCGGCTGTTGTGGAAATTGTAGATGATGCTGGTGCTGCTGATGGTGCTGGTGCTGCTACTGAAGCGCCAGGCACGCCTGCGGCCAATCTGCTGCTGCAAAATGTTGGGGTTACATCTACAAGCGCCGCTCCAAGTCACGCAGTATCGCCCGAACAAGAAACAGGCGCTGACCAGGAATCCCAGGCATCTTTTCAACAGCAGGAACAACAACAACAACAACAACAGAAACAAGCTTCTCCACAACAGGAGCGAGTGTTGGAACACGCACATCATATTCCGGCGAATTCCGAGCTTTTGGCCACAAATAGTGCAGTGGCAGCATACAATGCCTTGCTGAGCCAATCGCCACCAACAGCTCTGCTTGCTAATGCCCACCTTGCAGCACTCCCACTCCCGATCATTCCAACAAATTACATGCCTGCACGTATTCAGTTGCTTGTAAGCACATTGGCAGTGTTGGACAATTTGGCCACACAATTACTTCGTGTTTTTGCGATTGGGCCTTACCAGAAAATCATTGACTTGGCCTCGAGTCCTGAGACTGCACCAGGTGCCGCTTTCCGTGATTTAACATCGCTTTTTGAGTTTACAAAGAGGCTTTATTCGGAAGAAGACCCCTTTTTAACCGTCGAGCATATCGCGCCTGGGATCTGGAAAGAAGGCGAGAAAACGCCCAGCATGTTTCGTAGTCGGGAGCAAACCATTGAATCGACACTTCGGAAAGTGAATTTGGCCACTTTTCTTGCAGCCACCCTTGGTACTATTGAGGTGGGTTTTTTCCACTTGAACGAGTCGTTCCTCAATGTTTTTTGTCCGGCAAATGACTTGGACCCCGCAAACTCAATGTCAAATATGAACGCCAATAATATGAATTTGCAGAGCGGGGCGGGTTACAATATCGGCGAACGGGTCGGTAAAATTCTTAAGCCTCAGGCCAGTCTTTACCTTGACCTTAAAACACAAGCATACATTTCTGCCATTGAAGCGGGTGAAAGGTCCAATGAAGAAATCTTGGAAGATATTCTCCCCAGTAATCTTGAGCAGATTCTCCAAGAACGCCGGTGTACAAAGATCCTTAGTCCAACGGAAATGGACTTTATTAACCGGTGTAACTCGCGGAAAGAAACGTTGTTGGCGTATCCGCCCGACCATAGTCTTAACGAAGAATACGAATGGTTTGAGTTTTTGAAAGATTTGTTTGAATTTGTACTGAAAAACATGGGTTTTCTTCTTTGGGGTAAAAAGGGCAAGGTTGCCCCTGTCAAATCGAATCGTGGCCATATTTCCTCTATGTCGACTCCTGCTCCAATGGCGGAAATGCTGAACACCCCTCATAGCGATGAGATTCTTCAGGAAATGAATGAAAGACCCCACCAGGAACCTGCCAGAGCTCAACGAGGTGAGGGCAAGGGACTCGACGATCTTACTGCAGCGCTTCTCCCCAGTGAAATCCAAGAACAACAAATCCATCTTCGTATAAACCCTGGAATGAGCACTAAAGGTCCAAATAGAAGACCTTGGACAAGACAGGAAGAAAAAGCTCTTCGGCATGCAATGGAGCTTAAAGGTACGCAATGGTCGGTTATCCTCGAACTTTTCGGCCAAGGAGGCCGGATTAACGAGTCGTTGAAAAATCGTACCCAAGTGCAGCTCAAGGATAAGGCGAGAAACTGGAAGATGTTTTTCCTTAAGTCCGGGCTTGCGGTGCCTCACTATTTACAGAAAGTGACCGGTGATTTGGACCGTGAGGACAAGCTGCGGGCCAAACTGGCACGGAATAAGAAAACTGCCGCCGCTCCTGTGCCCACAGTCGCCGCTAAAAGAGACGGGCCCACCGCAGAAAATGCTACGGGAAATATCGACGACGAGTTGCGGAAAAAGAGACGTGTTGAGTAAAAAAGCTCTTGAATCTTTTGCTTTTTACTATTCTTGGATTCATTCTACGCTTACTAAATTTATTTCTTGTGCGGATTGATATTTCTACTGGCTCTGTTCTTAACGAGTTATTGTGATGAAAGTGATTGGTGGTAATTCGATTTTCGTGGGCCGGATTATACTTGCTTACCTTTTGATCTTTGTCAGAAATTTCCATGGTTTCCTGTGCAAGTGATTGATTTCTTGAAAAGAAGAAAAAGTAAACCTTCTCATCTCATAATCAAAATCACTGGATCAACAGACATATTTCTATTTTTAGCGGGACCAGCACTGGCAATTGAACCTGAATTATCAAAGTGTTTGTTTCAAGTGCTGCTGCTGCTGCGTGCGGCAGAGGCCATGGTGCATCGGGCGTGCACACAATACAGTATATGCACACCTCTTGCCCTTTTGGGACGAGCTGTTGCATACACCTGACACATGAAAAGACCCACGGAAGTTTTATGTTTTTCCCGAGCGTACTGCGGTGCTTCTTTTCCGGGAAATCTTTGTCCTTTCAACCTGAAACATCGCTTAACGAGTCCCTTTTTTCCGAAACGGGAAAATTCGTCTCAACAAGTCTCAAAAAAATTCTGAAGACAAGAAATTTATTACTGAAATTCTGAAATTATCCCAAAACAAATTGATGCTGGGTCTAGTTGAACCAATGGCCTCGAAACTAGTTGTGGCAAAGCAAACATGCCAGGTACTATATTCGGAGTTGCAAAAATCCAATTTGGCCATTCAAGACATGTCCTTGAAACAGGCCAGTGCTCATCTACCACAAATCCCTCCTAAACGGTATCTCCGACAATATAATACACTTAAGGGTCATCAGGATAAAATTGCTCAAATAAAGTGGAGTTCCGATTCCGAGAAACTTGTGTCGGCATGCCAGGATGGGTTTATGATTATATGGGATGCCGTGTCGGGCCTAAAATTGCAGGCAATTCCTTTGGAAAGCCCATGGGTGCTTCTGTGTGCTTTTGCCCCTTCAGGAAGATTTGTGGCTCTGGCAGGATTAGATAATCGGTGCACGATTTATAAGGTGGAAATGGCAAATGATTACCATATACGGACCCGCTCCGATGCAATGGAACTTCGGGATAAAGGTCGCAAAATCCCTAGAGCCCATGCGGCATACGTGTCGGCATGTGAATTTATCGCTGATGACCAAATACTTACTGCTTCGGGCGATATGACAATCTCGCTATGGGACATGGAGAAACACACAAAAGTCCGGGATTTCTTAGACCATTGTGGTGACGTGCTTCTGCTTCTGGTGTCGCCAAAAGAACGCATGCTGCCTCAAACATTCCTTTCCGCCGGTTCAGACGGTACAGTTAAGCTCTGGGATTTACGTACAAAAGCCCCGCAAACCTCATGCCAGATGTCCCGGGTGGATGTGAACTGTGTATCGCTGCTTCCAAATGGTTACTCGTTTATTTCGGGCGATGATGATGGGATTTGCAAAATATACGATTTCCGCTCACTTTGTGAATTGGAGCAGTACAATTTACGAGAGCAGTTTGAAGCGCCTCTGCTGCTGAAAAATGGGCCTGGGTCTCCTTCAAGCACAAAAAGCATGTGGTCACAGTTTGACGCGCCAGGAGTGATTTCTTTAGATTTGAGCAAGTCGGGCCGGATCCTATATGCTTGCTATGCCGATTATGGATGTTTGGCGTGGGACATTTTGCGCAAGGAGATCGTTGAACTGATTGGCGTTGGAAACGGCAGTCATAAGAGCCGTATTTCGCAGGTTGCAATCAGCCCTGATGGACAAGGCCTTGCCACTGCGTCGTGGGATTCAACGATAAAAATCTGGTCCACATAAAGTAAGCATATGGGCGTTGAGAGGTCAGTGTGATTTTGTTTTTTGGGAAATTACATGAGAAAAAATTGAAAGCTTTATTGGATGTTCATGATATCTGTCTTCTGTGTGTATTTTCCAACAAGTTCCCAATAATGGCCATGCAACCGGTAAGACATGTCGCTCTCATTTTTTTAAACATTTCATTTGGACACCCTTGACATCTTGAAAATAGAAGGGGTATTAAATATTGTGACTTAACTATCTCAAATCATACTCTCAACGCTCAACTTGAAAATCTCAAAAGTTATTATTCAATACATAGCAATACATCTTCTCCACACGAAATAACAAGAAAAAAAGTATCTTCAATTGTACATATAACTAAAAGGTTGCTGAGTTTAGTGTTTCCGCTTGATATATACAATAATTGCATATATTACAACAGTAGGTGCTGCTATGAGTGCTAATACCATAATCAAGAGCAATGTATTTACGCTACAAGAGCTCAACCAGGACAGCCAATAAATCCTCTTTCTTTTAGTCACTTCTTGTCCCCATTCGGGAACTTCAAGGCTATCGGCGTTTAAGCCATGATCTGTTATTGGTGGGTCGAAAACTGGCCGATTTCTGCATTCTGCTCTTTCATAGGGTGGTGGCAATTCCAGCGGTTTTTCCTCCCGGCTTTTTCTCCCTTGGGCAGCAGGATCCAACGTATAGAGATTTACTTCTTGTGGATATTTGCGTATCATATTATTATTTGGGTCCGCCATATCTTCAACTCCTGAATGATCCTGGAAAAGGGTTTCCAATCCTTGCCCGAATTCAAGAATACTATCTCTATCTTCATTGGGGCTCCGTAAATTTTCGGGAAATAAGCTATGTTCTTGGAAACTTTTAGGTATTGGACTTTCTTCTATTGGCTTTTGAAGCGTCATACTGGGAGATGGGAGATTTTAAAAGAAACCTTTTATTTGAAGAGAAGAAGAAAAAAAAAAAAAAACAAGAAATGCTTAGTTCCTTTTTATTTCTTTACAGAGAAATATATAACAAATTCCCGCCTTTAGCTCTTGATACCATTATGTCATTTTTACAGGCCTATACTTTCCTTTGAGCGTATATGCCATAAGTTTAGCACCAAGTTCGAGTTCCTCAATTATTATTATGCGCATTTAACGTTTAACGTAGAGCGTTGATGGTTGAAAATTTTCTATACTAAAGCAAATAATTTCGAGTTCCTTCAGAAGATTTTCAAGAGCTGGTTTTTTTTTTCGGGTTCTTTCCCCTTAAAATTCTAATCTTTGGTCCATTTTTTTTTTTTTTTTTCATCATTGAACTTAAAAAAGTAGACAGTTTAAAAAACCATCGAAAACATTCAATCATTATATTGTGGAATATCACCTTAAGTCAAGATCCCACAGGGTGTGGAAATCAGCCCTAGAAATCCATTATAAATTAGTGAAATCGGACCAATCTTACCAGGAAGTAAATTCTTTTTATATATCACTCACCAAAAGCACTAGCATTCTACATATCAGTAACGTACTCCATACATTATACTTTTTTTTCATATATATTTTCTTGTTCTTTACACAATCATTTCCCGAAAGTAAAAGAAACCTCTAATCTCTTTTCATCCGGTTTTTAATTTTTTATTAATCCAAAAGACCCACAAACACTATATCCGAGCTGTTTCCACTTAGGCACTGGCGGTGTGTCTCTGCACGTACTCCCACAAACTCTTCAACAACAGTTCCGGCAAGGTATACAAATCCATGGTGAACTCGCCATTTTCGAAATCGTTCTTGATGTTCATGTCGTTGGTCTTGTTATCGGTGACCATTTGCACGATTGTGATCAAGTCGTCTTCACTCAACAAGGTCAAGCCCTTGGCGAGTTTTTCCAAATCCACTGAACCTTTAGTGGCCGTAGCGGTACTCTTCAACTTCTTCAGTTTTGACGACACATCGCTTTCGTTTTTACGCTTGGCGTCACCTTCCGCGGGCACAGGACCCAGTTCGGCCAAAAGCTTGTTCAATTGGGCGTTTTTCAACGGAACAGAAATCACGTGGTCCACGGCATACGTTTCCTGTAAAAAGTTCAAGTCGTGGTTAAATTTACGCTCACCCAGTTTCCCAGGTAAGCCCACCAAGTGCACGGCAATTGGAATGTCAAACTCTCCCCATCCTTGTTCCTCGACTTTGAATGGCGGCTGTTTCAAAGCCCGGATCGGGTTGGCAAAGGTGGGGTGCAACGAATAAGTCACTTTATCTAGGATAGTGGCAGGAACCACAGCGCCTTGGTCATTAAGCATGGCGATTTCAATCGACCATTGACGCATGGGGTAGTTTTCGACGGCAGGCACATCTTTTAAAATGTGTTGCTTTGTCGTGATGCGGATAGTTCTTTTGACCTGGCCAGTTAGTACATATGAATAGAGTGTGTAATAATGCCAGAAACAGGAGATATCCTCGATTTCTTTAATTTTTTGTCATTTCATGGGCCAGCAATGTTAGAGGTTTGGGAAGTCAAGGAGATTTTCCATTTTCAGGTTGCCATGTTGAATATCGTAGAAGAGAATCAGGGGTATTGAGTGGGCGGGTAATAAAAAACATGTGTTGGTCTAATATTATTCTTTTATTTCGCTGGCATTTCAATGGTCATGAATTGTTATATTCATTGCTTAATACGGTCCTTTTCCCCGTCTTTTCCCTCTATTTTTTTTCTCTCTCTATAATTATTATTTTTGGCTTTGGCCAGCTAATCTAAAATGAGTCCATAGGACAGCCCACGAAAAAACACTGGCACCCCCTAGATCAGAGGCTTTTTGTTTCATGCTTGAAACACATATAACGACGCTGAAACATACCTCAGACATTGTAGATGACGGAATCGCAACGCTGACTTGCTAGTGTAAGAAAAGAACTCGAAAGCTGGCTCACAATGATTGGTGATTTTACGTTCTTCGCTTGTCTCTAGTGCGTCCGGTGCCCAATTTTTACTATGTGTGGGTGCGCTCGCTGCGTACAGGTGGTATCAATTTTTTTCTTCTGTTTACTTCTTCTAGAAAAATGATCCTGCTATTACTGGGGGAAACTTTTTCATTTATTTTTATGGAAATAGTAGTATATTCTTGAGATTATAGTAAATCTGCCTCGATATCTGATTTTCTTGTGAAAGTAGGAATGAAAGGTAAACTGATTGAATCGATTTCTTATGAAACCACGGGATTCCGCGTGTACACTTGTGCAATGTGTATTGCGCCATGGGATCACCCCCAGTGTATACTGTAAAATACTCCTTTTTACAAGAGGGTTGGAAATTTCAAAGAAGGTTTTGAAAAAGGGTTAAGTGTTTGGCGTAAAGAAGGAAAATCACGTGTTCCAATATCTCACAAACTTCATAAACTTAATGGTCATACTCTGACTCACTATAAGCAGAGGTCTGCGTTAATTATAAGTCAGAATGAAAGGATCTTATTTACCTATAAAATGGACCTTTTCTTTCCGTGATTCTTTCACTTTCCTCGAAACTTTGAATATCTTAAACAGCTAGAGTACAAAAAATTAAAACTGGAAACTTACTATAATGTGCAGAAACGGAGCAGTCTAATTTCTCATTCAATTCTTGCTTTCCATATCTCCAATGTGGCAACATAATCCAAACATACCTCTCCACAATTTAGAGTAAGCATTAAATTGTACGACAAATCCTGGAACTTATGTTATTGTCTGTTGGCGTGTCTAAAGATTTAATTATATACAAGTAAGACACGGGCAAACCTCAGCAACAAGTCGGAAATTGCAATTTGAACCCACTAGTTACCCCAGATTTTCTTATACAACTGAGGAACCGAGCCCCGGATTGCTGCTGGAAATGTGTTCCAGCCCTGAGCAAATTCTTCAGTGATTTGTTTCATGATATCCTTCATGGCCAATGCATTATTTTCTTCATACAAGCCTTGCAACCACTTCTCTGTTTTAGCGGCAATCTCCTCTTCAGAAGCTACGGGCAACGATGTAAGATATTTACGGATAATCTGTGATTCCTGGGCCTCCACTTCAGCCAAATCCAATCTTTCCTGAGTCTTGTACAATTGCTCAGACTCATTTCTCTGTTTGACCATTTTCGAGAAAAGTCTGAATAAATCGAATTCAGTTTGTTTTCCGCCATCAATCTCGCTGTTTTTGATGCTCGACAATACAGACCGAATTGTGTTTTTCTCCACCTTGTTTTTGGCAAGCATGGCCTGCTTCAAGTCCAGCTTGATCGAGGTCATAAGCTGTGTGTATGCGGCAGACGCTTGTAATCTTCTGAGAGACGCAAACATTGGATATAATGGTTTGGATTTGTATCTTGATTTGACTTTTTAAATCAATTTGGAAACAGTGAATCTTCATGATGATTTTCAGCACCCATGTGCACGACCTTCCAATCTGGGATGTATGGGTGTTGGAAGAACAACTGTTATCCACAAAATGGTTAGAAATCGAAGTTTGAAAGATTAAAATGTTTTGAGAATTGACTTACTTTCAGACGAGAAATTGTTTGGGATTTGATGGCTCAGTTTATTCATCCTGATCGTTCTTCATTTCTTCTTTCGTTTTCCAATCCTAAAACGCATGATGCAATGATTAGTCGTAGCATGAATAAAAAAATAGTTAAGACGCGAAACAAAAAAAAAAAAAAAAATGGGAAGGAAAGGAAAGCTCACGGATTTCACAAGTCTACAATTATTTTCTATCACATCTTTCATGGAATGTTGCCGAAAGCTTTTCCTCACCTCACCTCTCCTCTCCTATGTTTCTGCCCGTGCTTATCGAACGATCCCTCAACAAGAGCCGCAAAATAAAGCGGGGATCTAACTCGCGTGCGCCGTGGAAATTTCAGCTGCGGAAGGACGGTTTTAGCTTGGCCGAAACGTCGAATTGAAAATAATGATAATGAAAAATATGAATAACCAAAAAAAAAAAAACAAATTAACGATCTCCCGATATCGGATGGGTTAAGAATTGGCCGCGAGGGGTAGCCAGGCTAATCTGGTCCATCGCTTCCCCGAACGATCACGCGGCGTTCACATGAGCCTTGGTCTGGAAATAATTACAAACAAAAAAAAAATCTAACTAGCCACGGTTGCTAAAAATAAACAAAAATATTAAATTCTCCGTTATTTTAGCACTTCCTTCTTATCAAGTCGGTCTAACCTGAAAAAGGCAGGTATCAAACTTTAAAAAAAAAAGTCTAGTCGTTTTAATTATAACTCTTAAGGCACGCTCTGGGGCTTTCAGTTGCTACATATTCATGCGGGTCTGCGGTCTAGAGCCGGCTATTATATGCGGCACGCCGTATACTTGCTCGTGCGGATTTCGGAATATGCACGCATGGAACCAGGCGCCAAACGAAACGCGCGATCTAAGCTTTACTCCGGCCCAGATTCGCCGCGCAACAATGGGGGTAAAAATATCGTGGACTGTGGGTCACTGAAAATATTGATTGCTGCTTAACGATAAATAACTAAAGTCGGGTTACCGATCTTGTGACTGGTCTCTTCTCGTACCCACACTCTCGCCCGAACTTGCATGAGCTGGTTATGAACCACGTGGAATTGACGTATTGTTTCCTTTCTTTCCTCTTCTTTTCCTTTTTTTTTTTTTAATAGATTCCCATACCTATTTTTCTTGTTTTGCAAGGTCCTTGTTTTTATTTTTTCCGGTTTTTAATTCCTCTTCGACCTTAAACAAATCTCTATTTCAAAGCCCCTTTCCACGTGTCTCCACACTCTCGTTGCACTTACCCAGTGTGGACTGATTTATTTGGAATTTCTTTTTCTCCTTCTCTATCTTCTTTTCTTTTTCTTGCTTTTTTTTATTTCTTTCATCCTTATCTCTATACCTCGTTTTGCTCTGCCTATCCATACATATAGACCACTCGAGACCCTTGCGTTAGTTGCGTCCTGCCCCACTTTCCCAAAAATCAACTTACCTTGCTATTCCTTTCGCAGCCCGGGTGTTTGCCGAACACTCTATTTTGTTTTTCCTATTATTATTCTTCAAAGTTCTGGGCATTTAAAGTGCCGAGGTCGGGCTGGAAATATCCTTTTTTTATTTCCTACTCCTTTCCTTTGACTTTTTCAATAGCAATCATTCCTTTCATCATAGTTTTCGTTTGATCGTTGTGCACTCTTTCTTCCCAGGGCCCCAGATATCTGCACCGTCTGATCTCATCATTGCTATCTCTATCTAATTTAAAAGCCACCACAACTATTTGGATTAAAGAGGGTGTTTGTTGAGGTCTCGGCTTTAAATTCAAAAACACGGAAAGATTCTTCTATAACGATTTCAAATTACACATATACACACACAAAACTTCAATTGTACGAATGTTTGCCGTAAATGTCATTCATGAAGCCAAGTCTAAGTCTACTCAGCTGCTTTGTAAAGAGTCGGCACTTGCGTGTTCCCCGGCAAAAGAAGAAAGTTTTGTGGAAATCGTCAAGCTCAAGTCTTTTGATCAGGCTGATTCCCGAAAATCGTCAGACACAACTTTGGCCGAAGAATTTCGAGGCATCCATCTTGCTAAAAATCAAAGTTCTAATGGAAAAAGCACTTATCCGGCAAAATTGGGAAAACGGCTTAAAGAGCTCAATGATTCGTTGACCAAAATCCCCGATACAAACGTGTTTTCCATAAATTCAGTAGAAACACTCAAAACAATTCTTGATTTGCACCATTCTAACGATAATAATATGCCACTTCTGGAAGAAATGTTCCCGTATTTGCATGGCCCTACATCACTTAGGGAGAAAGTCTATTTTGATAAAAGATTCGACCCGGCCACCAACTTGCATTTTTTAACAGCGGACGACCATACAATCTCCGAACATTTCCCACCTGATTCTTTCGCAAAAGCTCCAGAACTTGCATTCCACTTAATGACTGTGAATAGTCTTGCCGATGATAATCCACGCCTTATCAACTCTATCACGATTGAGGATTTGCTCACTTTTAAAGAAACAGAGGGACTTTCTGCAGAATCGGATCTTTTAGATTATACCAATATCAAGCAATTTACCGATATCGACTGCACGGCACATCTGCCATGTAATCCACTGGCGCAAACCAATAGAAACTTTGCACTGCAAATCAAACTCATGGCGCCCATATCCCATTTTCTTGTTTATAACAATAACATGCACTTATCTGCCAATATCGATGTGGCCCGGATCATTGATTATTTGCGGGGTTCAGATGTGAATAGATACATTTATGTGGTGAATTTCCCGTCACTGGAATGGCCCAAACTTGGCCACTACACGCAACCGGCAAAAATAACGGATTCAGATCTGAAACTTTGTGGGAGCCAACCGGAAACAATAACATGGCCCCACGACTTATGTTCTATGGAGCAAAACTTGGTGTGGCTGGTTTATACGCTCAACCAGTTATTCCCCCACCTATTTGTGGGCAACATGCTTAGCTTCAAACAAATGATTGCGAGTCCTGAAAGTAGGCCCCAACATCATGACTTTAAGTTGTTTATATACTGCCATGAAAAGGCCCAGATGCCGTCTTTATCCACACTAGCACAAGTCTTGCACGAGTTGGAAACTGGCGAGTTGCAGAAACCGATTTTCCTTGAGTTTTCCGATGCCTTTTTCCGAAACGGTGCCCCCTTATCAAGGGAAAACACGCTTGTCTATCTCAACTTGCTCCGTGTCGTCAATCTTATTGTGAACAAGTGCCAGCAAAATGTACTTGTGTACTCGTACGATGGATTTACCGGTACCAGTCTTCTTCTCCTTAGTCTTGGTCTTTTTTGGGGGTGCGATCATATTGAGGAACTGGCGCTTTGTCTTTTCCGCAAGCCAGAAGTGAAATTCCACCTTTGCCCTGGCGATTTTGCCATTCTCAAGAATCTTGAGCTCCACATTCAATGGTTTAAACGGCAGCCGGCCAAAGACACGCGGCTTTTACTGGAATTGCCCCTTGAAAAAATATATACCAATTACCGGCCTTATCTCCGGTCCACCGACTGGTTCCGTACCGAGCATGAGATTAATTTCCCCGCATATATCTACGAAAACCTCTACTTGGGCTCGGTAGGGCATGCGCTGTCGATTACCGTGTTGACTGCCCTTCACGTGACCAAAGTCATTTCAATTGGCGAACGGCCTCGCTGGTTCAATGCTTTAAAATGCACTTTTAGTCATGAAGCCAATGCAGAAACAGTAGGCCCAATAATCGAGCCGATCTTCCGATTCAATAATGGCCGCAGTTTTGTGTATGAAGTCAAAATCACTTCGCCCGCCATGCGTGCCCATCTTTTTGGCCTTGTTGCTGTTCCCAGACTCAAATCATTCATTTATATCCATGGGCTTGAAGATGATGGTCGTGATCTGATGTTACCCCTTTTGAAAACGTGTCCTGAATGGGTCCAAAGCAAAATCTTGGTTTCGCCCGGTGAACTCGGGAAAACCTTGGTTCATTGTCGAATTGGCGTTTCTCGCTCAGCCACTTTGGCCATTGCCTCGGTCATGAAACATTTCCACATGTCATTGGTGGAAAGCTTTTTGTATGTTCGCGTGCGCCGTTTCAATATCGTGATCCAGCCAAATCTTCGGCTTTTTTACGAATTGTTTTTATACGATGAATATCTCCGGTCACAACGTTGTCCACAGACTGAAGAAGTACGAGATCTGCCGGTTTGTTGGTGGACACTTTGTGGAGAAATCCACCGTTTAAACCTCCAGTATACTGGATAAACATCTTCTTTCTTTTTTCTTTTTTTGCCCTTTCCATTTTAATTCTCCATTCACGACAAGTCGCTTTTTCCTTTTCTTTATTTTTATTCTTTTTATTAGTTCTTAATACAATCCAAGCATACATTACAATGTTTCCCCCTTAATTTATCTGCGTTTTCTTCTCCCACATCGTATACTCGTACAGATAATCACCCTCAGTTACTTTCCCCGAAGTGAACTCAACATCCACAAATGCCTTTAACTCAGCAAGGCTTTTTTTCTCCCATTCACTAAGATCCCAGTTCAAAAAAGTATCAAGAACTGGAGCTTCGGCCTCACTGCCTTCATATTTCACTTCCGTAATAAGAAGGTTGTCAACTCTGGGATCGGCAACAAACGCATTATATATCTGAGCACCACCAATAACAAAGATTTTATCGATTAATTGGTTTTCATATGAAAACCCTGGTTTCTGAAGAAACAGTAACGCGGCGTCCATGGAATTCGACATAAACACGCCGTTATCACTTGTATTTTCATGGGTCCGTGAAAGTACCACATTTAGACGCCCAGGCAAAGGTCTGAACTTTGCAGGGATCGATTCCCACGTATTTCTTCCCATAATCACGGCATTTACGTGGCCTTCACGACTTTTGCTAGTCACGTCTCTGAAATATTTGATTTCTTGCTTGAGACGCCAAGGAAGTTTTCCTTTGGCACCAATCCCGAATTCTGGCTGCAATGCTGCAACAATCAAGGAAATTGCCGGTGTTGTTTTCATTTTGCAATGTATATTTCAAAACTTGTGAATTGAACAATGATTTCAATTTTCAACTCAACCCCCGAGTCGCGTCTTAATCCGTCTTTTTTTTTTTTTTTTTTTTTTTTTGGATTTTACCCCAGTCGCGACTCGCGACCGATATGGCCATGCACATGTACAGGAAACACTACACGGCTGGTAAACAAAGCTGGATTTTATTAATACACATAAAAAATACCATGATAAACAAAAGAGACTAGGCTCGAAATAAAGCAGGGTATCACACTGTCTTAAGCTGAAAAAACATTATAATGTACAGAGGAAGAGATTTATCGACCTGAAGAAGGGGCTTGTGTGCGCACGCGTTTAGGCGGCAATGGCCTTTTTAAGAGTGGTCTTCTTAACTGGCTTCACCACCTTCTTGGTAGTGGCAGCAGCCTTCTTTGGAGCAGCCTTCTTTGGCGCAGCCTTCTTAGCAGTAGTAGCCTTCTTAGCTGGGGTCTTGGCAACAGCCTTCTTGGCAGCAGTCTTCTTAGGCTCAGCCTCGGCCTTCTTAGGGGCGGCCTTCTTTGCAACCTTAGATGGGGCAGCAGCAGTCTTCTCCTTCTTGACGAGCTTGATAGGACCAGATGGACCCTTTGGTTGAGAGAACTCACCAGACTCAACACCCTTTCTCAAAGCAGCGTTGAACAAAGAGTCGAAACTCGTGGCCTTGACATCGTAGTTGGCCTGGACGTATTTCTTGACGGCTTGACGGCTAGGTAAAGTTAGTATATCTGCATTGGTATGGAGTTTTTTTTTAGTTTTTTTTTTAATTTTTTTTAAGGGAATATCAACCAAGGCGTCAATGTTTTGAGGGATGGTGAGTTGCGAGTGCGAACGCTTTGTTTGTCAAACGCGATTTGCAACATCGAGCGAAAACGTCCAAGTGAATGTGCACAGAAAAATAAGCCGACAGCAAGAAAATGAATTGGAGAAACAAAACAAAAAAAATGTAAGATGAAATAGAATGAATATCAAATCTTTTTTATGGATCTTTTGCCTTCTGTTTGTGATCGTGTTATGGAAGCAGGCATTATTGCAAACAAAAAAAATTGTAAAAAAAAAAACACAAAAAAAAAGGAGGGGGTTCACGCCTCAACAACAACGAATACATACGAAGAACCGTTTCTTTCCTTCAAGGAAGCGACGGCGGACTTGATCATGTCTGAAAAAAAGTTAGTATCAATCAAAACAACGAATTAAAAAGAATTATCGAAAGCCAAAACAGAATTTTCCCCCTATCACACATTTTCAAAACAAGAAGTGGGGGGAAGGCGGCGGCTAGACGAGGAAAGTTCAGAGAGAGGGAAATTTTTATAGCAAATTTCCCCGGGATTTCGCCCAGTTTCCAGATATTTACATACCCTTGTAAGTGACCTTAGAGGCAGCAGGAGCAGGGGCGGATTTTGGAGCCATTGTTGTGGATTTGTTGGATGTTTAGGAGAAAAGAAAAAAGTGGCAGAAAATATTGGGGATATTTTGGGGGTGGAGAGGGACCAAAACAACACCGCCAAAACATTGCGCGCGCGCCCACCTTCCTGCCTGCTGTCCCGAGAAACGCTTCGTACTTTTTTTTTTATTTTTTTTTTTGTTTTTAGCATGGGGCAAAGACGCGGTGCGGAAAGCAAATAAAATAATAATAATAAAAAAAAAAACATACGCGGAATTTGAAGCACACGGTTCGTGTCTTGTCATACATTGTACTTCGCTGTGCCGGACTGCACTATGGGGAATGCTTTTTTTTTTCTTGCTTGATTAGCTTTCTGACCATTCGAACTTTTTATTCTAAATCAAACACTTGTTACTTTAATCAAATCATATTTTAAAAAAACAATGGTTCCTTCAGGGTGTGATGGTTATTAAACAAAAGATGAAATTTTGCTGAGCACTCGTCAGTTCAAAAACGTGATTCGTATCTGAAAACTACAACCAGGGCTTGCTTAGATAGCTCTCATGGAATTATTTCGGTTGGATAATTCCTCTTTAAGGTCATAAACCCGGATTTTCAAAAGGATGACGCCAAATTGTCTTTTTTTAGAAAGGAAAGTTTTGTTTTCTTCCATGTATGAAGAAAAACATATGTTTAAATGTATGAAAAATTGCTTTTAGAAATTATTACATTGGAATGTGTATTCACAAACTATCAAAATCGTGAGCGTTGTATTATGCATTAAATTACTTCATGGACCCAAAAGTAAACAAGAATTCATCGCCAGAAAACTGCGAGACGGTTTCTTCATTGAAAATCTTTGTGAATTCCTTGCTTTCCGGGGTCAGAAAGAGGTCCAGTTTTTCAAGCCCCGTGCCATAAAGTTCATATGGTCCCGAGCTTCCAAATTCATTGCTTTGGGTTGATTTGGCATAAGGATTAAACGAGACAATTGGGGATTTTTCTTGCCTTTTGTAAGAGTGGCGCTGGCTTTTCGTTTTTTCCCTGCTTGGAGTAGGAGTCGCTGGTTCTGCAAATTGTCCCTCACTTGTTTGATCATAAGCAATAGCAAACATATTGTCAGTCTTTGAATCATTTGCACGGTGAAATCTAAACGCTTTAATCTTTGGCAAAGGGGATTCCAAAACATTATTTTTTTTAACATTAGAATCAGCACTTACGATTGACATTGGGCCCGAATTTGAGGGTCTCGCCTCTGAAGATAGGGTGGGTGGTTTCACTTCGATGCGTGGGACATAGTACGGGTTGATATGAATCGAATATTCTTCCTGTGATGAGTCATTCGAATCTTCAGTGAAAACGGACTTCTCGTCATGATCTACCGACCATTTCTCGTCATCCAAACTTGGAGTACTATCAATGGTTTTCTCCTGGTCAATTTGACGACTTATTTGTGACATCGATACATTGGCACCGGTGCCCATGATAAACCCCGGATGAAAGGGAATAAAAAGAAGACACGTAAGCAAAACCTGTAAGCCATCAAGAGTCATAACATATTGTTCGTGTGTAATCAAGTAACCGGTCCAGCCTTCTTGTAGTTCCACTAATCGATAGATGCAACGAATGTAAATAAAGGCCACTCCAATAATGATTGCCAAAGGATAGTAGCCAAAGATGTGGCGACTCCACACGTGACTGAATGTCCGATTATAGTTACTGAACAAATAATCAGTTTGGAGGGCTCTTCCTCGTTGTGTTTGAAACAAGAGAGCAAAAAGATTTGGGATCAGAAAACGTACTTCAGAACTGGCACGGAAATATATTTTCCAAAGAAATTCAAACAAAAACCCGAGGAAAAGTGTCATTGAAAACACCTGAAATGCAATCCCCGTAAGCATGATTTTGGTGCCGGCATAAGTGCTTTCAAGATTCTGTAGCCTGATTGCCGCAAGCCCACCACCAGCAGCCTGAATGAAAAGTGACGAAAGATCACAAAATATGAAAATGTACGAAAACCACAAAGGCTTGAGCCTGGAATACTGCCGTCCGTAAATCACTAAAAGTTGTGCTAGTAAGTAGTAGATTCCGGCCATAATAAGTGCAGGTGCCAAAGTGAGACTAATAATCTGGCAGAGATAGGGCCCCTTTTCCAGGTAGTGGCCTATTGCCATCACTCTGGCCACGTATCCTGCAAGCTCAAGACCAGTTCCCATAAGAAAACACATGCCAAAGTATACATATTTCTTCCATACAAAAAGCCCTGTATGTGTGGCCAAAACCACGGCAAAAAGCACAGCAAAAATTACATTTGCACTCACACTCAAGTCCATTTGATACAAGTTAAACCCTTTTTCCAAATCCTGAAGCTCCATTGTTGCATTCCAGATGATCAGCGTCATTTCAGGAAAATCTTGTGTGGCCGTGGCCGTTGCTATATAATGTTGTGCTGAAATCACCAGAAGCGATGCTTTCGCGCCTTTGACATGTCTTGCCAACAGGTATAAATCCTTATTTTTGGTGATGGTGGGGTATGCTTCAGATGCAGATAGAAGAGTTTCGATCAAACCTGTCACAGCAGCAGGATCTATGTGGGTTAATGTTGTTTGTGTGGGAAGTACATCCGTAGACCAAGCACCTGTGAGCTTTGCGATCTGAGAAGACATTTATGTATTAAGGAGAGGGAATATATATAATTTAGGGTTAATTAAAGAAACTCGAGTCTCTGGGGATTACTAGTATATATAGAATTTTGTCGAAGGATACTACAAATTATTTGATTTCCCTATTAAGAATGATTTCCAAAATTGGAGAAACATTTATAAGGTACGGCATATAGACCATATTTACGAGAAAAATACTTACCCGATACGGTAATTAATTATCAAGAAAGTCATTGCTCTAAGAAAATTAACTGCGAAATGCGGTAAAGTTACTGTTTTGTGGCGCTTAATTATTTTTGTCTGTTTTGTTTTTTTATAAAGTAGCCCACTTATACATGCATCAAGGTCATACTATACTACCCTAGCCATTGCCTTACCCCACTTACCAGTTCAATAATGCAATTTTCGGCATCCTATCGTTTAACTGGATGATAATTAAAATCGATGCAAGTTCATCACAGTCCGTCTTTCATAGCCAAAGCCTCTTTGATACGTAAAATACTCCTAAAGCTCCGATTCTTGTCCATCCTTTTTGACGATCTCGCTTGCAATTTGCTCTCGTTTCCAGAACTTGAGCAATAGGTCACCGTAGTTTTGTAGTTCCTCCACGGATATCATGAGCTTGAAATCTAGTAATAATAAGAATTGAAGTTCCAAATAGTTGAGCTCCTCAAGTGGAAGGCCACCGACTTTTGCGTACCGGAGGTTTTTGTAGAAGATATCGCTGAAAAACTTTGAGCTAACCGTAATCCCCAGAATAATGAGTCGATGAATATTGAAGGAGTCCATGACAAATATCTGTTCAGCATCCGCCAGGTTTTCGTCAACCGTTGCTGATTTTTTATTTGGAAAATTGTTTGCCCTTTTCGCAATTCGATCAAAGTACACTAAGAGGGAAAGAAAAACCTCGTTCGTCACCGGGCAATATTTCAAGACTCTCGTCAAATACGCGTGAAGTGTTATTCCCGGCACATTCGTACCATGGAAAGCAAGCACGTTGGCCAAGTACTTATTTTTGAGCTCATCATCTTCCTCATCTGATGAGTCATCCGAGTTGTCACCCTCTACAATATGTGAGACCGTCGTATTGATTCCATCGCGCGTATAACTCGTTGACTCCTGACGCTGACTAGAATTTTGTTCTTTCTCCATTTTCTTGATTTTTTTATGTTCCTTTAACTTCTGCCTCACTGCAATAGTATTATCAAAGTGGTTCGGGTGGAGTTTATCGTTTGCCTCTATTATCTTCGTCAAAAGACATGCAAGCATCGTGATAAGTTGGTCAACAGGGAAATCAACGATGTTTAAATGCTCTTCATACCCACTGTCGTCGCCGTCTCCAGTCTTTGCATCCCGTTGATTAAGTGTATCGAGGTACTCCTTATACGACATATAATGATCAGGTCCTGTGAGGAAACTGCCTGTTTGCTCGTTAAACGCATTAAACATGCCTATGCTTGGATACGTATTGGTTTGATCATCATGACTGGACTGTGGCTCATGTTGATGCACGGATCTATCCGACGGTATCCTTTGAAGAGTTTGCTGTGATGAGTGATTTGTGAGCTGATTCTCTGCGAAAGAATTGGGGAGAGACTGGGCGAAGTTTGTACTGGGGTACCTTCCCAAATTCGAGGAAGTAGAAGAGATACTGCCTCTGTGCAACGGATTGTTGTTATGGATTGACGTGTGCGAGTTCGCCGAGTCCATGGAAATGTTTGTGGTAGGTCCACCTGGGATCTGATACGAGCCCGAAAGCACGGGCGCTGGCTGTGACTGCGGTTGGTACTGTGAGTCGTGCAGATAAACGTTGCCACCTTGAAAAGACGGCGTGAACGAGTGGCTCGAAGTGTACGACGACGACACCGCAGTAGGCATGTTATGACCCAAAGGAATATAGTTCATGTTTCCTGTAGGTGGCGTAAACAGTGGGATGGGCGGGTGTGCATTGGCGAAATGCAGGCCGTGGTGAAACGGTGACGAAGCCGCATTCAGTTGGCTATGTTGCGACCCAAACAGGCCTGTTGGGATGAAATTGTTGTGAGGTGTGGCTGATGAAGAATATGTTGGTGGTTGTTTGGTGAAAGATGGATCGGGAGTGGCCATTTGAGGAGCATACTTGGACGCCGCTGCGGATGATGACATCAAATTTTTGGTCAAGTTTGATACCGACACTTTCTTGTGTGGTTGGTCGGGCAATGACGTAGCCACAGTTTGTGGTTCCATTGTCGTTGCTCCACCTATATGATTATCTGAGTAATGGTTAGTTGGCGTGGCTATACGAGGTTAGTAAAGTGCTGTAAATCGGGTATGATCCGAGGGTGGGGTACTGAAGCCGGAAATCAGCAGAGATCGAGGTTAAGGATTTTCCGAGGGACCAAAACAAAAAAGGTTCTTCTTTCTTTATTTCTTTTTCTCTTATCTCGCTTTTGTGCCTCTTGAGATCAACCGAAATTAGGGGGCTCTCAATAGCTTTCCAGTAGCAAGGTGGGGGTCGGCGGCAGAACATAATGAGAAAGGCAAAAAGAACCGAAGCAAGGAACCACTCTTTGTTCTCCTAGTTTTTTATAGTTTCAATTCTGCTCATTTTTAAAATAGACTTTGCCGCTTATCATGAATGAATCTTCAAGAAAGATTTTGTTTCCTGTGGAAAGAAAAATCCCCTGAGCTAAAGATAGATACATACCCGAAAGTCCTGGGGCCAGCTCCAGTGTGTTTGCGGGAGAGCGTCTTAGCATGGACGAAAAAGGCACGTGGTATGCAGAATCTCTTTCTTAATTATGGATCGAACAGTGATTTCTAGTACTCCTTTTTTTTATTGTGTGTTATTATTATTATTATTGGTATATGTTTTGTTCAGATGAGAGCTCGAGCGTTTGGGGACACTGGAACCCACCACCACGCCGGATGGTTTATTAGTGAAAGGCCGGTAGCAGTGAGGGATGTACGGGTGCAGCCGGCCGGGCCCACCACGAGTCTACGAGAGATCTGCTTTTCACTATTCCGCTGATGTGGGGGCGCGCGGTTCCGGGGTTCTGTGTGCACTACCACAAGAGCCTGCTGTGAGAGCAAGAGTAAGTAATGGCGACCGTTTTACGTGTGCTTTTTTTGGTGACAGTATTTTTCAACCCACTACCAGGATTCTGCCTTTTTTTTTTCTTTTCTCTTTCTACATAACCCGAATAAGTATTTTAAGTATCACTAAATCGGCAAATTTCGTGTTCGCCCTTTCGGAAATTTCCCATGAAATGAAGTGGAACTGAAATGTGAGTTCACTCTTAAATGGGTCGTGCATTCCTCTGGGGCCATATTTCGGTGCCGCACTTTGAATCCAGGGCCGTACAATTATGAGCCATGGGTCCATTGGATGCTGCACTGGTAGAGAAAAAAAATAATAATATTTCCGTCCACCTATAAAAAACATGATCAATAGAAAAAGCATTTTAAGGGTTTGGATACATAAAAAACCATTGTTTACCTTGCTTGATTAGCTTTTGCGGTGCAATTTTTATATTCTTCACGGTTATTAGTCCAGCTCCATTCAACTTTTAGGGCCAGCGAGGCTCGCGCTGGGTCCCCCACGCATAACAATCATTACTGCTGGTCATAGTCGCCTTCACCACGGTAATGCATATTTCTTCATCAGATTACGGGGTCTTTTCATGGAATGTTTGAGCAGAGAATGAAAAATTAATATTTTAAAATGTGGTGATAAATGGCCAACTTGATATCCTTATATGACCAAGAATGGGTTTCAATTTGCTTGCAAAATCTCCACACGATTTGCTAGTGCGGGTCCTACATAGTTTTGCGCCAGCGATCATTCATCAGAAATAACGACATTTGAAATCGAGAAACCAAGAAATCATCACACTCAAGCACTGAATCAATACCCACAAGTTCTGCATTCAATTAAAGAAAGAATAAAAAAAAGAAACCGGTCATGTCTACTGCATCCAAAGTCACTTTTGCCACGTCGTGTCTCTTCGCCGTCGGCTCTTTTATCTACATCAACATCCTGCAAAGCATCGAGCGAGAAAATTTGAGACAAGGCCCCATCAAGGATGCTGAGCGGATGCGTCAGAAAATGTCCAAGAAACAGGCCGCCAATGAGTTGGAGCATCGGGAGCAGCTTGCTTTGAAAGAGCAGTATGAGAAAATACAGCCGCTAAATGCAGAGGTCATCACGGGAGAAGACCAGTAAGCAGTGGGGTCTTTCTTAAAAGAAGTATCGCAAATGATTATCGCAAATGATAATTGCAATACTTCCATGTAAATAGCATATACATGCCTTGCCAAATTGTCTGGGCTGGCACGAGAATGGAACATAGTTCGTCACGAGTCTTAATGAAAAAAAAAAAAAAATGAAAATGAAAAATCATCAACACTATACAACTAACGTATGGGCCTACATGTCTAAAACACGAAAACAAGAAACTTTTCTACTTTCGTTTATGTCTGTGTGCTTGGAGACACCCGTGGTATGTCCTTCTCATAAATGAAAAGACGCCAGCTGGATGTACTATGATACACTGGGGATACATTTTCCGCTTTCTTGTGAGGGCTCCCTAAAAAAACCAAAAAGTCCTCGCGTAGTCTTGCCTCAAGCAAATCACCAAAACGGGTCTTCGAGATGAGGATATTTGGCCGTGGAAGGCCGGGCCAAGACTGAGAGAGGGAGCCACGATTAAAGAAAAAAGAAAGAAATTAAGAAAATCTCTGACGATCGATTTTTTTATAAGCGCGGGCACCATGCTTTTTTGTGGTGTACGGGCCTTGGTATGTTAGGGCAAAGGTGGCTCCATTAAATACATCCCATTAAATTCTATATAGTTACATAGTGATCCACACTATCCTGGCATACTTGCTCTGAAGCTACTCTTTGTTTACTCTTCGTACTCTTCGTACTTTTTACTCCATCTTCCCTAGAATATCCTCATCTTCATCAACGACATCTGTCTCATTCTTTACGTCTTCGTCGGGAGATTCCATGCGGGTGTATTTCTTCTTACTGGGAACATCAATGTATCCCCCCACACATCCCGGCATTGGAGAGTATGACGAAGGAATCAGCTCCTCGTGCATTTGCAAGTAACTATCCTCGTTTTCGGCCGTGTATTGAGGGATAGAACGCGACAATGGCGAATGACTCACCGAGTTTTCGTACTCCTCCATTATTGGGTCATTCATACCCACAAGTATAGATGCTGCCTCTAATAGTTGCACCTGTTGATGTTTCGATATAAGAAGTTTTTTAGTCATAGTCCATTCGGGCGTGTGTTCCCATAAATGCTTGGCAAGAGAAGAGATATGTTTATAAGTCTTGCCACACGACTGGCATGTCAACAGATCTCTACCTCCGTCTTCTGAAAATCTTCTTGTTGCTAAGCTGCGTGAAACCGTGGGCATATCTGTGTGTTTTCCATGATGGGCACTATGTCCGTGCAGATGACCATGTCTCATGGGAAGTGGGAAAGGGTGCACTGAAGAATGTCTTCTTCTGTATTGATGTGAAGTGGTTGACGTCATGATTGGTGTCTCAAGAAGTATTCGGCACAATCTGATAAAAAAACACGGTTTCTTTGTGCTGTGAAACTGAAGGAGAAATAGAAAAACGAAAAAGAAAAAAATAGGCACCTGCGAAATGAAAAGAACAGACTTGGGCTTGGTGTGAGCTGCGTAGGTGTTATATATCGGAAAGCCCTAGAGGTTTTTGATGCAAGGCAGATTCTGGAACAGCGATTTAGACTTTTTTTTTTTTTGGTTTTCTTTTTTCGTGCACTTTTTTTTCTTGTCTCAGAATACATGAATCCGCGCCAATTGTCTCAAATATAGCGAGCATTCTGCATGTCGCGTAGCCATATTGATTTGGAAGCGAGCCCAGGCGTGTCGCTGCACGTGACCAATCCACACATTTTGGCTAGACCCGAGACTGATCAGGCCCAAATCACCAAAGGTTTGGATAAAAGTTGCTGGAAAAGCTGCTGGAAAATTAGAATCATTTCAATGTGGATTTTCTTTTCTTTGTACAAGAACTGACATCAAGCACCAAAAATGCGATTCACTGGTGAAAGTTGTACCATTATTTCTCCAGCACAGTGTGCTTTTTTTCTTCAAAATGATTCAGCATCGGCTGAGTCCTGGATTTCAAATCCTTTCTCTGTAGAATAAAGAATCTCCTGGATTTCTCCCATAATATCCAAAACACCAAGCTGCTTGATGAGGACATCCTCGGTATCTGGGCGCATGTACTCTTCCTGGATCTTCTTCGTCAAAATCTCGATGTCTCTTAGCTTATTAAAGTAGAAATTTCGTTCCGTTTCGAGGCTATCCATCATGATCTTACACTCACTCACCTCGTCGCGCGCCAGTTTCAACTCCAAAGTCCGAGTCTCAAGTTCCCGTGACAAGTCTGCTGATAGCTGACGTGAATCAGCCGCATTGGAACGTTGTATTGTAGGTCCCAAAGCGGACGCCGAGCTCACACGCTGTTTTGGTACAAAAAGATTGTCCCTTGCACCCGCAGAAACGCTGCCCGTGCTGGTGACCCTACTACCACTTTTCAGGCCTGCGCGTGGTGTGCTTGTGCCAGAACTGCCGGCCAAAGTGGTTCTTCTCGAAGTGCTAGCACTAGTTCTTTCCCCCAATGAAGATGTTGCACCTGTACGGCGACGTGCTGATGCATCGTATGCCACATTAATATCTTTGTTCTCCATCCAGTGCCGTTTGAGCCATTGAAGAAGCTCCAAATTATCCTGAAGCCGACACTTGATGAGCCGCTCAGTCTCAATCTGCCGTGTAATTCCGTGCCGGTTGAAAGCTGCCTGAAGAACCTTCATATTGTTGCGAGCGTCATAATCCAGAATGTTCAGTCCAAATTTCACCTTACCCAAGGCCACACCTCCATATATCGAGTCCATGATCTGGCAATAAGCAGCTCCTGTACCACACTGTTCCACCTTATTGTACTCCAAACCAAAAGCGGAGTTAAGCCATTGAAGAAGCTCGCTTCTGCTTTCTCCCACTGCCATCTTATGGTTTGGATGTTGTTGTTATTATTATCGTGTTTGTTTGTTTGTTTGTGATGTTTCTGGAATCCCTCCGTGCAACAAAGAAAATGGAAGAAACCGCGTATTTCTTTCGAAAGGCACGTTAGAAAAAGACGATACCTATTTTTGATTCCACTTGCAAACGACAAGACTTATGCCTTGAACAGAACGTAAAAATAAACGTGTAAATACACACACAGCAAGTGTGGTTTGGTTAATGTTTCAAAGCGCAGGAACGTGGAAATTTGAGCGCGATGTTTGGTGAGAACGTGTACTGGGACTGCACAATCGGGGATAAAATGAACACATCACGTGATGGTAAGCGACCAGTTTCAAATTGTAACGTTTATTAGCGAAGATCCCAGCAGGAATGTATGTATGAAGTTTAGATTTTGAACGGCCTGAATTGTGGGATTTCGAGGCTGTATTATAGTGAAACACAAAAACAAGAAATTAAAACGTTGAAAAATATGTCAAATGTTGTCACTGAGAGATTGCCGTCATTCACTGACACTCTCATTTGAAGGCCAGAAAGGACCAAATTAAAAAGCTTAAAGACATCCGATCAATGTAAGACCCGCAAAAAATTATATGTCGAAGGTAATGATAATCAGTGCTGCAATAGAAGGGTAGTAGCTCTTTAATATCTGCTTCGAATGAGGTAATAAATATATGTTGATTGCGTGTAATCTGGAGAGAAGTGGGCAGCCATGTCACACTTCACTAAGATTGCGAAATAATTACTCTCTTGGAAGCAGATTTCGTGTTGAACATCAGATCTATTGAAGAATTCGGCCAGTGATATCAGGAATGTGAGAAGAATTGAAATCACGAACCACTCGCCGTTCGTCTGCGAGTGTGCGTGAACAAAAACACCCTGTAAAATGAATAATTCAAACTAGAAATGGAAACAAGCTTTCAGCCTACTCACGCAAGCGATTGTCTCTCTTGAAGACGCCTTATTTCCTCTACTTGCTGGTCGATCTTCTCAAGGAATGATTCTTTCGCGGATAGAACATCAGACTTCTTCTCGAATGATTCTGCCGTGGGAGACTGTGCTCGGCTGGGGTGTTTCAGGCAAATCTGTTCAATCTGCTTTGCCACATTGTTGGACACGTGTTGGTGCACGGCCTCTAATTCACGAGGCGATGAATGATTCTGCTGGTTCTTCGGGGTGGCGATCTGTACTTCGGTGGCTTTTTTCAAAAACTCCTCCGTGATGTGGCGCCCGATGTCGTGAATATATTCGAGATCCCCCTCGCGTCCTGGCTTTTCTGGTAAACCATTAGTTTCTATGGGTCTCAAATGTTCTCCACAAACAGTTTTCTTTTTCTCTATCTTACCAGACTTACTCTCGCTCTCCGAACTTTCCTCGCTTTCCTTGACTCCCGTTTCCAGTTTCGGCATCTCGTAGAACGTTTTATGTTTCCACATTGTGTGCTGGACCGCACTTTCAAATGCAAGTTTATCTGAGCGAAAGAGATTTGCCAGATCGATGTTGAGAGGCGAATCTGGCTCCGGTTCGTCTATAAGCATGAGAATAGCACCTACCAAATGCTCCAAGTTCCAGGCGGGAGACCAAGCGTCGTCTTTCAAAATATCCAAGCAGATTTCCCCCGTTTCAAGATTGATGTTTGGGTGGTTTATTTTTGATTCTGGCGAAAACAGCACTTTGGGCGGTTTACGTGGGTAATGTGTACTTGCCTCTATATCGAGCTGCCATTGGCCATTATAATAAAAAAGTGAGTCATGTTTGTCACGTTTGGCAATGGTAGCAGTCCATTTGAATATCGATGTTTCTGCATCCACAGGCCGAAGATCTATGATTTGCGGATTGTTTTTGTTGGCGGCTACTCGCCGAAGCTGTTTGTATTCTTGAAATAACCGTTTTTCAGACATATTGTTTTTGCCCAGAACTTAGATTATCTTATGGTCTTTTTTGGGTTTTGATATTGGTGCACAAAAAAGTCTCCTTGTAATGGTATTGTGTGTTATTATTATGCAAGCTTAAATTTCCGGAGAATAATAGGATTTAAACAAGATGCTTTTTTTTTTGTTCCTTGGTGAAAACTATGATTCTTATCTTTTTTTTTTCTTTTTTTTTTTGGCTTGTCTCTAGAATTTGATGGGGTCACCAGTCTGAGATCTGAACTTCGATGTGGCCCGCGGCAAAAAAAGCAAAAAAAAAAAAAAAAAAAAAAAAAAAAGGTGGGGGAATATTGAGGTAGTTAAGCGCCGCTGGTTTGGGGTGTACTTTTTAACGAACACTTCTTTTTTCTGTCAAATTGATGGTTTCCCGTAAGCAAGAGAAATTAACTCCTATTTTCTCCTTTCATTTTGTATAGTTCTGCTCTCTTCCATATCGCCAAAGATCAGAATCATGAACCGGACTGCCCCCTTCTTCTTTTCCCCCGTGCCTTAGGTGCCAGAAACATTCTAAACCCGTATTTATATGCAGTATTATTAATTTCATGGGGTCATTTGCTCACAGTGGTGGGGCCGCACCGTGACATCATGACAGTGGTAATTTGGTGGACGGATGGTGTAAAAAAGATATAAATAGAATCTGTTTACTTTTAATTTCCTGTGGAAAATTGAAGGAAAGAGCAGAATTTTCAAGATAAAATATCATAGAAAATTCTCAGAAAAAAAAAGTCCACAGGGCGCATTCCCCGAAAATTCTGTAAAAAATAAAAATCCAGTATTTGCCTGCTGGGTGGTTTCTCCCCCACGCAATTCTTGTGGCTCGCAACCCATGACCACCAATCATTCATGCCCGCCAACTTAAGATATTGATAAGGCAGTATTTTTTTTTTTTATTTCTTTTCATTTATTTTCTTCGTTTCCTCTTCTAGAAGATTACAGATTTAAAACCTGTTACTTTATAGGAATAATGTTATTCCCTCTCTACTAAGAAATTATAAACCAGGTATTATTCGCCAGAGCCCGCAACCTTACTCGCTCGTCTCTAAGTATTAAAACGGTAAGTACAGGCAGAACATTCACTCGAGAAATTAGACGGAGTTACCTTTGATAATTGAAGATCCTGGGATTTTGGGTACTTTAATTATTAAATAATGAAAATTTTAGTATCCATTTCTCATGTATGTAAGATTTCACAGCCATCTTTCTATTGAATCATGTCTTCCGGTCGCAAACTATACACCACAACAAGAGACCTGATTATTCATACACTGAAAATTTCTAAAATGACCAACGATCGGATCTTTTTTTTTTTGAGAAAAAGCATCAAGCAATAAAATTTACCTGTACTTATCGTCGATAGACTTTTCACAGCTAGAAACTTTACTGGAAGCTTCTCTATCAAGTCGGAAAAACTCAAAAGTTTTGGGCCTCAAATTCAACCAAAGTTTCTGTCTTACAAAGACATTTTTGTGTTTCAATAGCAATTTTGTGTTTCAATAGCAATTTTGAAAAATCAAATATTTATTTCCATATTTCGCAGTAGTCACCACATGGAAGACTCATGAAGGTTATGACCAAGATAAACATTCATTTCTTTTACTCGGTTAATTAACACAAATCAATTAAGTTTTGTGAGACTCCCCACAGTCTTCATATATGTCCAGTATATACAAATGAAAGATATCCATTCGATACAGTAATGCAATTATTTGTCTAAAGTGTTCAATGGGAAATCTATAGTATTTGCCCTAACGAATCTTGATCAAAGCTAGAAACCAGCAATAAACAAAACCCAGGAGCCAAACCAACGAAGAGTATGTGTATTCGATATTTCAAAGTTTGAATCTTTTTCACTTGTCTCTGAAGTTAATATATCTAGAGAGTGCGTGGGGTTTATTTTCATTCAGAACAGTTTGGCAAAATCAGCTCACTCGATCGAACTTTACATTCAAAACAAGACCACTCTCATATATCGTGG
This sequence comes from Metschnikowia koreensis, assembly GCA_030569435.1. Lineage (NCBI taxonomy): Eukaryota > Fungi > Ascomycota > Pichiomycetes > Serinales > Metschnikowiaceae > Metschnikowia > Metschnikowia koreensis. The sequence goes on along the minus strand of JAJMKX010000269.1, from coordinate 58,574 downwards.
AACGTCAATTGACCAAACTTGACCAAACGAAATAAGTTGGAAAATATCTGTATGCCAAATTATACCAAATTATGACAAGATTCTACAATATACGTCGAAATTGTTGAAACTAGAAGGTGTGTTTATTTTTTATTTGATGTGACCTATAAAATAACGCAGTCTCGCTTATTTCTTGAGGTTCTTGATCTCATCCTGGAGATCCTTGACGGTTTGCTTTTGTTGGGCCAATTGCTCCTTCAAAGCCTTCAATTGTTCGGCCTCGTGCTTCTTGACATAGGCGTTTTCACTGGCAGCCTCTCTCTCCTTGAAAGAGTCGTTTTTAGAACCGCTGACAGCAGCTGGTCTGGTGACAGAGAAGGCTCTGGTGGCGGAAATGCTTCTGGTTGTGAATTGTCTCAACATTTTTAGTGGAATATGTGTGTAAATAATTTTTGTATTATTTTTACTTTGCAAATGTGGGGTGCAATCTGAGGGGGCGGCACTCGGCTTTATATGTGGACAGCAAGTGCGCCGGGACTGAGTCGGCACCGTGGCGGCGGCGGTGCATGTATGTGCAGTCCCCAGCAATAAAACACCCACTCTTGTCTGTTGTTATAAATCAGAGCAGCTGGTCCATCGCTTTTTGCTAAGATTTTTAAATCTGTAAAAGGAAAAAAAAAATTAAAAGATTGAAAGAGATTCGTGAATTCATATCGATAGCTGTGGCTATTCCAGTCACAAATCTCTCTTTTCCGTTACCATGTTCTAGGTAAAAAATATTGAAGGACTAATGTAAAGTGGATCACGTGATCAGGCCTTCAATTTTTCTACAAACTTCCAGTTTCCGAAACCATCTGATTTCCGCCAATTCTTTCCAAGGTGTCAGGAAATATTCCGATTTCATAACTACGCTAAATTTTCTCTCTTTTTCAATCTTCTTCAAAAAACGACCGATATTATTTCTATGTACAATGCGAAAACACTCACAAGATTCTCTTGGGCATGAATCTTGAGTGCTTGTTAGTGGCCGACAACAAGCCAAGGCCCACGGCTCTCTTCACAGCAATACCCAATTTACGCTGGTTCTTGGCATTGCATCCCGTGACCTCACGAGGCAAAACCTGGCCAGTGGAAGAAATGAAACGCGATAAGATCTCGGGCATCGTGTATAAGTCAAGTGGGTCGATACCGGTTTTCTCAAAAACATCGTTGGCGCCCGCCTGGTACTTACTGTATGCATCCTTGCTACTCTTTTCCCATTGTTTTTCCATATCCACTCTGCTCATGGAAAAGTCAAATGGATCGTACATGGAGCCTGCACGGAACTGTTTCTGGAACTGCTTATCCACAACAATCGGTGGTTTTCCCGTCTCTGAAAGTTTCTTGGTGATTCCCACCACTTTACGCGTAATGGCATTGTCGCTGGATGCAGATGAAGCCCAAGAACTAGCCTTCATTTCTGGTGTTGAAGGGAGAGTTTCACCAGCACCAGTATTTTCCTGTTTTGCAAGTTGAGAAGTGGCGAAAAACCGCTGAGGCATCAGTAGAGACGCTCTGGTCATAGCCTGACCTTTTGTGAGTTGCCGAAACATGTTTTTGTGTGTGTGTTTTCAGACGACTTAAATTGATTTTTGAAAGGCACAGATTTTTCAGCTTTTTCCGGCCGTGAGACGTCTTGATGTTGTGCTGTGTGCAGGTCCTTTTTCTACGAAAAAATATATATATATATTTACACTCGTTTTTGTACTAACGGGAGGGAGAAGGGGTTAGTGAGAATTTTGATTCGTGTATTGGGTACCTTATAATTCTTTTGCTGATTTAAAAAAAAAAAGTTTTGTTTAACTATTAAGCCTAGATGATTTTGTTGATTATAGCGATGGTAATCTTCGATCAAGTCACGTGATTAGGTACCTCACGAGACCTGCCAAAACAAAGGTGCTAAGCTATAATACTGATTGTTTTTTTAAGGATAGAAAGAGTTGTATTTGCGTTTTATGATATTTCAAAAGTTCTACGCTTTTAGGAACAAGTGTAGAATTGTTTATCATTAGGTGATTTTATTGGCCGCCGCACGCGTTGACACTGGCTGCAAAGGATAAGGAACACAGCAATTTGTAACCGATTTATTTGAAGCAAGGAGAAGTAACTTTTTCAAAAACTACTTGAAATTGGTTTTGGTCTGTTCCGTTTTCTTAATTTTTCATCTCGCCCTTATTAGTCCAAATGAATGAGTTGTCTTTTGTTGAAAGTCTCGAAATCAGTGGACCAATCGCAAGTCTCACATGACTGGAACATTATTTAAAAAAAGGGAATTGACGAGCAATCAAAATGGGAAATTGACATTGGTTAAAATCTATAGTTTTAATCTTTAGCAAGAATTCACCAGATACACACATGTGGCATAACTAAGCCAAGTAAAACAAAAGACTCTGTCAACTTGGGTATAGTTAATAGTCAGATCTACAGCTCTCGGCCATTTGCTATTTATTTTGAATTGAGATTCCTTTCTACTATATGTTGGCGCAAAACATTAAAGTATACATATGATCATTCCCATATGAATGGAAGAAAAAAGATGATACTAATACTAAAAACCTGAATTCACTGCTGGATCTATTAAAATTACTTCTATTGCACACGCCATGGACCAACTTGTCATTCCGGCACGTGACTCGACTCTCCGCAGAGATCACGTTATCCAGAATTCAGCCAACATTTATAGTTCTTAGACACTTTTTTAAGGTGATAATCATCAGCTTCAGAATCTAATCATAGCACTATATAATCAAATCTATACAAATTTGATTTCAAAAATAAAAAAAAATAAGTGCCTTACTAGCTAAACACTCAACTATGATTTACCTCTCTTCTACTCTACTACTACTACACTCTTGACTGTTATTTCCTGCACATACCGCGCCCGGCAAACCTGCGGTCGGTCCGTCGTGAACCATTATTAATCTGTCAAGGGTCTCGAACTCATATCGTTATATAGAAACACCACCCTTGTTTCGACCCGGTAGTTCCGACATCAAAGAATAACTTCCAGTATATTCTTCAAAAACAAGTTTATTCAAAACTACCACCCCTTTTCATATCACCAGAATCTTGTCCATATACCACGACACCTTTTCTGCGTGACATCAAAAAAAAGAAAGAAAAAGTCAGCACCACTTAAAATTACGTGAACTTCGAAGAAACTTCGAACTGCATTTTCTTTTCATACTTGTTCATTTGTGCTTAGTTAGATTAGCCGCCGATAACAGTCATTAGAAACGGAGAGGATCGTCACAGACAAAAAAAAAATAACAACAAACAAATAAAGGAGGCTAAAAAACAAAAAAAAATAGCCGCCTACCCCCTTTTACATTCAAACATATATATAGCCGCCAGCCCGAAATGAGTGAACGAGGCCCCGACCAGTGGTTGGAGCAAATCAAAAAATGCTCGACGCTTACTGAATCCGATATGAAACAACTTTGCGAGCTCGTGAAGGAACTTTTAATGGAAGAATCGAATATCCAGCCTGTGCAGTCGCCAGTCACTGTGTGTGGTGATATTCACGGTCAATTCCACGATCTCTTGGAGCTTTTTAAGATCTCTGGTGGTTTGCCCAGTGAAGATAACTCCACCAGTTTTATTTTCCTTGGCGATTACGTTGACAGAGGCTATTTTTCTCTTGAAACATTCACACTTTTGATGGTGTTAAAAGTCAAGTTCCCTCACCGTATCACATTGGTTAGAGGTAATCACGAGTCACGCCAGATCACACAGGCTTACGGTTTTTACGACGAGTGTCTTACAAAATATGGGTCCACAACAGTGTGGAAATACTGTTGTCAAGTATTTGACTTTCTCACGCTTGCCGCAATCATCGATGGTAAGGTGCTTTGTGTCCACGGTGGACTCTCGCCTGAAATTCGCATGTTGGACCAGATCCGCGTGTTGAGCCGTGCCCAGGAGGTGCCCCATGAGGGAGGATTCTGCGATCTTTTATGGTCGGATCCTGATAATATCGACACATGGGCAGTGTCTCCTCGAGGCGCCGGATGGTTGTTTGGCCTGAAAGTTAGTCGCGAGTTTAATCACATCAATAACCTTGACTTAATTGCACGTGCACATCAGTTGGTCATGGAGGGATTCCGTTATCATTTTAAGGAGAAAGATGTCGTCACAGTATGGTCGGCCCCCAATTATTGTTACCGGTGTGGTAATGTGGCCAGTGTGATGCAGGTGGGCCACGAGTTGGAGCCCAATTTCAAGATCTTCAGCGCGGTGCCAGACGGTGACTTGGTGGCTAAGAATAATCACAACAAGCAGCAGCGCATCGACTACTTCTTGTAGGTCAAGCCTGTTCTTTCTCATTGCATCTCGTTGTTAAACATCTATTTTTTCCCCTACCTTTCTCATGCACCGCTTTACGATTACGACTAACATTTCCGACATGTGTTTTCTTTTTTCTTTGCACGGTTCTCATTGCTTGCCGCTTCGGACCTCTTCCCTGGCAAACGACGTTTCGTGACCGAGGGATTTCACCACCCAAACGGAGCCTCGCTCATTGAACTATTCTCCCCCCTAATATTCTTCTATATTCTTGACCAGTAATACATACTAGAATCATCAGACTGAATTTTTTTTATTTTTTCTTTATAAGTTCTATTTCACACAACGCGGTTTTTACTTACCGCCCTTCTTGTTCTTTCTCTTTCTGCCAATAATGTGCTTGACATTCTCGGAAGTCAGGTCTGCCGCTGGCTTAGCCGCTTCCTCGGTCTTTGCTGGCTTAGGGCCCTTGTTCATATTACCCTTTCTCGAAGGTCCCTTTCTTTTCTGTTTTTTCGAGGCACGTCCATCGGCACCTTTACCTTGACCTTCCTCTTCACCTTCCTCGTCTCTCTTTCTCTTACTGTGACGGGCCACCATCACAAGTTCCTTTCTTCTCTTGACGACCTTGGCGTTTTCAACCGCAAACTCCACGATCAACTTTCTCTTGTTGATACCTTCCAAATCCGCAAGCTTCTTTTCTTCATCGGTCATTCCATCAGTGATTTCAGCAGCCGTCACTTCGTGTGCATTCAACCACCGAAGACCCATCAATGCGGCTTTATGGTCACGGAACTCGATGAAACCATAACCTCTACTACGGCCAGCCTCTCCGGTACCTTTCACCTCCATGATGACCTTCGCCTGTCTAACAACACCGAGTTTTTTGTTTTTCCTCTTTTCCTTCTCGTCCTTGTCCTCTTTCTCCTCCTCAACTGGTTTTTCTCCATCAATTTCTTGCTTATATTTGATCGACCGGTTGACTTCTTCCTTCGACAATGGCTGTCTCAAACCGTTTTTCACCTCAGTAGCAAATTCAACCACGGCCTTTCTACCCAAAGCCTTCAAGGACTTGCCAGTCATTGCACGCGGAAGATTTCTCACTGCCAAACGAGTCAATGAAAGATGTAACGAAGGGTTTTTGTTCAATTGTTGTACCCTCAATTTGTACGATTTTTCACGGATCTCCATGTCCAACTTCGAGATCTGCTCGGCAAGCTTCGAGTTTTCCGTGATACGACCTTCGTTCAACAAAAACAAGTTACGCTTATCCTTATCGCCAGTATCTTTTCCGTAGGCTTGGCTCCGTTTCTCCGAGTTTCTCTCGGCAAGTCTCGAGGCAGAAGATCTGTCCACAGTAGAGGCGATCGATAAAATCCGGCCCTGGTACACGTACTCAGGAGCCACGTCATCGGAAATCAACATCGAGGTTGCAGACACAGAAGGGGCATCGGCCAAGCACAATTCGTAGGCTTCTGCTGTTTTGAAAGCTACAAAAGCGGACCCCTTGGCCAAACCAGTAACCCGGTCCATGACAGGAAGTGCATACTTCACGGGACCAAACAGCTGGAAGTGTTCCTTAAGCGAGTCGGCATCTGCATCGTAAGGAATATTTCTGACGAAAACAGAAAAGGCCTCTTGTTTATTTTGCTTGGGCTTATTCTCTTCATCTTCTTCATCTTCTTCATCTTCTTCATCCTCATCTTCAGAAACTTCAGCGTCGGAGTTGATCTCGTTAAGTTTATCGAAATCTTTGTTTTCCTCATCGTCCTCATCTTCTTCTTCTTCATCGTCATCTTCATCGTCATTCTCCTTCTCATCGTCAGACTCCTTCTTCACTTTAGTGGGTCTCTCCTTGGCAATAGTGACTTTAGGCTGAGATTCCTGAACTTTCTCCCATTCCGTTTTCTCCACGGCCAAATCAACTGCAACCTCTCTTCCATCGATTTTCAAGCCCACACTCTCTTTAACCGCGCGTTCTGCGGCAACATTCTTTTTCATAACCACAAACGCAAATCCTCTCATTAAACCGCCCTTTTTCGTGGGGATGTACGCATCGTGCACAGCACCGTATTTCAGGAAAAGCTTCTTCAACTTCTCTGGGTTTTTACACGTCCAAGGCAAGTTTCTAACAATCAAACGGGCCTTTCTTTTTTCGACGGGCTCATGAGAAGCTGCTTTTGGAGGCAAGGTTTCGCCGGCTTTATCGGCGTTTTCACGGGCCTTTTTTTCGGCCTTACGGTCACGGCGCTTGGCAATGTCCACTCGGAGAAAGCGGCCCTGGAACTTGTGTTTTTTCGCTTCAACCAATGCAGTCAAAGTATCGTCGTCTTCTGTAAAAGAAACAAACCCAAATCCACGGGATTTTTGGGCATCGTCATTGACAATCACCGCGTGTCTCACGGGCACAAACTGCGAGAAGTACTCTGAAAGCTCGTCGCTTGTTGCGGTTTCCGGAACTGAACGCACAAATAATGTTCTTCTATCCAAAGTCTCGTCTTTCACAGTTTCAGCACTGGTTTCAGTAGCACCAGCAGCAACTGTGTCTGCAGGCTTTGTGGATTCTTGTTTGGGAATCTGGTCCTGTATTTCTGCCATTTTTAGAACAATATTATTACAATTTTGATGCAGAACAAAGTAGCCCAATTCTTTGAAATTTGCTAACTGATGATCTCGAAATATATTTCTCCTGTCTTGAGATGAGCCTGACTGCGAAACTCTGGTGGAACCTGCAGTGACAGAATCCAAGGCCATCGCACCAGGTTGAGGGAAAGAAAAAAAAAAAAAAAAAAAAAAAGTGCGTTTGGTGGGTGCAAAAATAAATAATTCGTACAGGCCCATGACCTTGAAAATGTATAAGTCCCCGAAAGTATAACCTAATACAGGAAAAAAATCGTTTGATGGAACGAGACATTTTTTGTTTGGGAAAACACATTAAAAGTGCTATAAAATCAAAGAAAATCAGCCTATTAATGTTTGCAGTCGTTCTCTTCAAAGATTTCTTTATGAGATAGGCCAATCACAGAGGAAACAGTGTTGGGTATTAAGGCACGAGATATGTTAAGATTATGAGCATCCCTCCATCACGTTAATCAAGTGTATATTTGAAGTGTGTGAAGGGCCATAGGAGAAAAATTCAGAGAGAAATTTAAACAACTCGATGTCTCGTCTACTCCGTTCAAACCCTTGAGTAGTCAAAAATCATCGATTGTTCGAGAAATGCTCAAGCTTGGTGCAATAGGTTTGGTCCAAAAAAATATTGAACTGAATATTGAACTAAGTACTTCTCCAACATTATTAAAGCCTGACATCCTATCATTTCTAAGGGGCCTCACTAATTGAAAGAAAAAAAATTCTCTACTCCAAAAATAATAATGAAAGCCCTTTGTTTCGTATTTTTTAATTATTAATACTTACTTGAGCATGAGAACTAAATCATTAACTCATAAAGCAGGAAAGTTCAACACATAAAAGCACAAAAATACCAAAAGAGGTGCACAGAAAATTGGCAAAACATTGAATGGAATTTTCCTCAAGAAAGCAAATTTTCCAGCCCCTTTCTCTAAACAACAAGGCAGATTTCTCGTATGTTTCTGTTCAACATCAGGTGGTGGAAATTCTCCATACCGCTCCAAATGGAATAAAATCGAAGGGAGGTCTGGATGCACTTCTTCAGGCGACGAATATTTGTAAGAGCGCAAAATTTCTTCAACACGTGTAGTCTTTTCGGGCATTTTCTTAATTGAGGTCTAGACTGATTTTAATAATATTGAAGAAACGTGTTTCAATAAAGTCTGGATACCCCTATCTTATATTGTTTCATACAAATGCACTGTGGTGCCCCGTAGTCAAAGAAGATAAGAGAACACAGGCACGCATGGTATCCACATATAGTTACTAGTACTTATTATTGATTTTTCCTTCTTTTATTCTCATACCTATTTCATTCTTTTATTTTTTCAACTTCAGTCTTTTTCAGTATACTTTCACCTGCTGAATTCTTGCCATAATTCCAGCTTTTTATTTTGTTATCCAATGCTTTACTTGGAAACATTAAAAATCATCATGAGAGATTCGAACAGAATTGTGGGAATTGCCAGAATTGTGGTTCATTCCCAAGAAATTTGGTCAAAAAAGCAATCCATTTTCTGCAATCAAAAGAAATCGAAACCAAAATGGAAATGCATGTGAATACGCAATGCTTATTGAAAGTGTATTTTCCTAATACCTAAAGCACGCGAATCATCTAAATGTGATAAAACTACATGCAAAGCATTTGAGATTCTGCGCTTTTGAAACTAGGTGAATCCGTTTTTAAAATGACAATTGAGTATTAAGAGAAACTGCAAACTTTTGTTATCACTTGGCTCTGCTAATATTTTTCTTATTGACACAATAAAAGGAAACAGGGCCTTGCAACCACAACATTACTCATGAATTAAATTGGACGTACACACTTCCAGTGTTCATATTTCAGTATTAATTTGCTACACTTTTCCATTTTCTTCCAACACTTCCCAGTCAAACATCGTCATCTCCAAAACACAAGCGTGTGTATTTGTTGGTGCAACGCCCACTGTGTGCAGTCCACACCAAAACAGCTTCTTCTCCAACCCACTTCTACGGCAGATGAGCATCAACACCAAAACAAACCCCGGCCCACGCGACTTTGATCGCCACGAAAACCTGCAACGAAAAAGAAATAATAACAAAAAAAAAAACAATAATACACAGCAGATAAACTTTCTATAATCCTGGCCGGTGTTGGTATAAGTTAAGAACAGTCGAGTGCAGCCCTAATAGACAATAGAAAAACAATTTTATGCATGCAGATCATGGCCGCCTCCAGACTCGAAAAAAGCAAGGCCAGGCCAAGAGCCAAACACAGAAACATTTTGCCCAACACATATGTGCCTGTTTACCCCACGAAAGTTCTTTCAGTGGTGCTTTCTCGGCTTGCTAAAGCAAGCATAGTGGCGTTGGTGCTGCTCTGGCCCACATTGAAAAACACTCAACCGGTGCGGCCGAAAAACGTCCATATAACGCAAACTGCGTTTTCTAAAACTGTGAAAGAAACAGCAAGGGCAATGAAATTGCAGAAAAAATGGACAAAGGCCAAAGTCATCGACGCGGTTCTTCATGAATACTGGTCATGTGGACTCAATCTTCTCCAACTAGCACAGATCGATTGCCAGTTGATTGTAGATAATCCGAATGCGTATTTCTGGGTTCTGTCCACGGTAAAAGATGCGTGGGACCATGAAGTGCCAATAGCGCTCGATCCATCAAGGTTTTTGGACCGCCTTGCATCACACTTAAGCACGATCTTCATGTCACACATCTACGTGTGTACACATCCAACATTTCCATTGATACTTATCCGTATTCAGGTCTTTGATCTAGCGCCGAAATCAGGTAAAAGTACATCTGCCAATTCTCTGGCTCTGGCCCTGGCCCTGGCCCAACCCCATATTTCTTCACATAGACCTTACTTTTTGGCAGTGCCCATGAACTCTCCACATTTGATTCACACACCAGGCAACGATCTAGTATCGCAAGCCGTTTTGCAAGTTGTTGAATCGAGTCTTGCGAGAGGTCCATCGCAGGTGTTGCATTTAGACACTTCCCCGCACCAAAATCCAGTGCGGTCGTTGCATTCGATGCAGATTTTGAAAGGCAGTTCACGCTTTGCTCATAGTTTGGGGGCCTGGGCTCCCTATGCTGATGGAGAAGCCGATATTTCGCCCTTGGCTCGGCACGAAAATCATCCTGCTGTAGTTAGTGCAACTGCGAAAACGTTAGCATGTGAAAGCGAGAAGGAGAAGGCCGAAAAATTGGCCAATCTTCGTTTCAAGGGTTCTGTTTCAGGAAAATTAAACTCTGACAGATTATTTGACCACCCGAAACCGCAGAAACGCAGAAAAGTTCTGATAGAACTGGAGGCTCTGGACGTTGCACGCCCAAAAAACCCATACGCCTCGATTGCGCCTATCAGTGTGGCCGAGTACGAAATCCAAGAACCACTACTGGGCCTGCAAACATCAACTTCACATGTGAAAATCAAGTTTATCGGTACAGACGTATTTGCTGGCATGCACGAGCTTTCCGTAAACTCCCCTGATGCAAACGCATCATCCTCATTTATAGACCTTGAAACCTTGCCGGGCTGGTTAACTGGTGAAGAAGGCGAAAGCTGTGGAACAGTTAAAAACGGGAAATTTTTCTCCTCAAAAGACTCTTAGCCCAACCGGTTCAAGTATGATTTAATAGCATCTAAAACATCTGCATCTCCGGGCGATAAGTTTTGTTGCACAACACGTAAAAGTTCTGCGTCCTTATTGTTGAAAGCCTCTTCTGCTGCCAACATCATATCGCCGTTCTTCATGTAAAGTCGAGCTTTCTCTGAATAGCTAGACTCGGCACAATGACTGATGTATGTAGAAACATAATGCTTTGGACACTCATACGCCAAACACGTCTCGACAATCTCCTCAAAGGCAATAGGTGCCTTGAACACTGTAGCCCCTGAATTTGCATCTGTGATAAACTTATTGAGGCGATCGAAATCCTTTGATTTGCAGTAAGTTTCCAACACAAGGTTCCAGAATTTTTCCTGTGAGATGCGGAAATCGCGGACGACTTTTGACGCTGGTTTAAGTTGATACATCTTTATGAGCCTGGCGATAATATCAACGACAGAATTTTCGTCGAAAAACGACTGCTGGAAAGTATTAGATAGCTTGTAGCGGAGCTCTAGAGTCTCTAGTTCAGCCTGGATCATCGGCTTAAGCTTTCTATTCTGACTCAAGCGGGATAACTCCTTTTTTTTGGCGTGATATGTTTCTGAAAATTCCGATGGCTCCTCATCGGGGAGTTTTGCTTCCTGATATGCTTGTAACTGGAGCAAATTGAGGTCGGTGGTCTTGTCGCCGTTTCGATAAAACTCTTCGAGTAGTTTACGGTCGTACTTAGCAGTGGATTGTTTCCATAGGTTGCTAATAAGTGCCCCGCTTATATATAGCTTTTCCTGGAAAAACAGCTTAAGTTCCTCGTCCTTGAGTAATTCCTCCATGGAACCTGCACTAAGTACCTCCACCAATTCATTTTGATTAAGCACACGTTGAAATTCAGCTACAGAAAGCTTGAGTTTTAAATGGCGCAAGAGTAGCACGCACAAATCGTACTCACAGGTCTGGAAACACTTGATAAGCGCCAATTCGGGCTCTTCAATTTGCAAAAGCTGGGTGATTCTAAGGGCAGGGGAAGGCTCAATGTTCACTAGAAGTTTGCATAGGTCGAGTCTTCCTTCCTGTAATGCCACGTTGAAGATCTCAGTAGTCGAAATGTAATTTCGTGCACCCAAACTACTTTCGACGTCCCGCGCAGAAAGCAATCTTTTCGACACAATCCGGAAAAGCTCAATATCCGACAATGTGCGCTCAGCACGAATCTTACAGCAGCACCAGTGGATATATATGGAAGGGCGACAGTCCTGCAAATCCATAAGATCCACGACTTTCAATGCAAGAAGATGACGTGAACGCATCAAGAGCATGTCGATCACAGCAGGCCATCCAACGCCTTGAAGCTGAGAGTGGGTGAGAAAAAGCCCAATTTCCAGCGCTCGAAGATGATTGAGTACTTTCAAAGTGTTCAATACACGCAAGTAGTGGCTAGCATTATACGCAGCAGAGTAAATCTTGCCAAAAGATGCTGCCTTCATTATTGCCTTTTGATGTGGGGGCAGAAACTCTTCAAGAGCAGCGTCTAAACACCCATCGATTGCGTCCACAAGCAGACCTTCCGCGGTAAGAAGAGCGATGTTTGAGTCTGCTTTGGATGCCTGCATTGCTAATTTATCCACACAATCAAGCAAGATATAGGCGGGATCTGCCAGTCCCACCAGATAAATATTTACAAGCGGCAGGGAAACGCGGCTAAGAAATTCGACTCTATTACGGGTGACAATTCTCAATCCATCTGTTTCAGTGGCAATGAGCGGGATTGTGAATGCCACCGAGGTTCCTGAACGATCAAAATCAAGATCCTCGTGCTCAACGATATCGTAGAAGAACGAGACCAGTTTCTGGCCTGGGCCAATGAGCTTGATTTCATCACGAAGAGAAAGCACAATTGCATCATTGCCTGCCCATGCTATCATATACGGATCACTAGACTCGTTGGAAGTGTCGTATTCCAAAAGCATGGCGTCAAAACGTGTTGTGGTGACGAAAATACGCGCTGTCTTCGTGTTGAGAAGTGCAAGAAGCTGGCCATTCGCCGCAACTGCAAGTGTGGTAAATGGTCCCTCGGTCAAATGCTCGTCAACAAACTCATATGTTTGATTGATGAAATCACAATGCACACTATATACGGTTGTGTCATAGCTCATAATAAAAGAAATGGCCAGAGGCGACTCTGTGAGAAGACAAACCGCATGAATATCTGGAGCATGAAGACTGGGGAACGGCACCTCATATACTGTGTAATCGGCCAAACTAACTAGGGTCACGTGGTCCAAATACCGAAGCATCAAATATTCACCCCACACAGCGGTTTCCACCACGAGCCGCGGATGTTCCGTCAGCTCATCCTCCAAGTTTGTGATCACGTACTTAAAATCATCTTTTTGCTCGGATTTGTCGGCCAGCGTACTGGTCATTTCTATGGCATTATCTACGCAAGAATATTCATCAAACGTGCCATGGAAGTCGGTGTAAACACGGAATTTGCCGTTCGCGAGCGCCACACAAAGTTTCTCTTGATAAAATGAAAATCCCACGATATGGTTTTGCGTTCCAGGAGCAGAATTGTACACCAAAGTCCATTGTTTGATGCCACTTAACGAATATATCGATATCACGTTTGGATGCGGTACAAACCGTGATGCCAATGCCAAAAGCGTGCTATTTTTCAGCACTGCTACACGGTGATGTGAATAAACATCTTCAAGTTGCCATTCAAGCGTTTCGTAACATGGTCTGATGCTGTAATAGACGTCCGAAAGCTGCTGCCAAGATAAGCTCGGGTTAGTGAGGGGCATCTTCAAAGAAGCAATGGCCAAATAGTTAAATTAAGGGAGGTTGCAGGAGAAAATAATGGCAACTGAATAGTCACTAATGATTATTTTAGGGGGAGAAATACACCTCAATTGGTTTTCTTTGTGTATGTGTGTGTGTGTGGGTTCGCTTTTGGTGCTTCAAGATTTAGTTAGCTTGTTGGCTATGATTGGGACGAGATCCACGCGGTGCGGCACTATTTATTTAGGGCCGGAGTGGATATTAAGATCCCGAGCTGTGTGCCCAAGCATCAGTTAAATTAATTCCAGATCACTTGATTGGATTTAAAAATTTAGAGTTATCACGCTACTACTCATTTCTCTAAGATTGGTATTTTTTTTCAATAATTGTTATTCCATCAGTGTGTAAATAGCCCATTTAATGGCATCTATAAATTTGGTCCTCTCGGTTCTAAGCTTCTTGGCCCCAAGCAAGAGAGGCGCGAACCCAGGCCCTGGAAAATCATGGATTTATGAGGACAAATAGACAGTACCAAGTACACGTCAATTGATGAATTTTTAATCATATCGCTTTCATTGATCTGCGACTTATCTAGGAAAGAGAAAGAAGTAAGTAAAAAAGGTAAATAATGATTATAACGTACTATCAAACTATTGGATCTTTCGGTATCCGCACACCACCTGCCCACGGCCCGGGCCCCGGGGCCTCGCGCCACCTGATAGCATCACTGATAATTGCTTCCACCTTGAAATCTTCAGGCAGCTACTTCGAGAAAAAGAATAACAAATAAAAATGGAACAAAACTATGTCACCTTGGTCTCGAGCGAAGGTTTCAGATTCGTGGTGCTTAAAGATATAGCGCTGATTTCGCCAGTGCTTAAAAGCTCCCATGAGTTTGAAGAAGGCCGTACTGGAGTGATCAATTTAGACATGGATGCCGAGAGTCTTGAAGTGGTGGTGGACTATCTTCACTACCATCACAAATACCGTGAACAAGCAGATTCTGAAAATGTGCCGGAATTTAAGATCCCTACAGCATTAGCGCTTGAACTTCTAGTGAAGGCGGATTTCTTGGATATTTAGAAAACTGGAGAGTTTTGAAGGGGATACCTATTACCAGTATAACTGCGGGTTTTCTGTTGTCTTTGTGATAATTAAAGAGCATATACGAGACTCGTATCGGTACCTCCTTATCGCTTTTCTATACCTTGTTTGCGTGGTTGCAAATGTTTCTTGATCATGAAGGTCCTGGGATTTTCTTAGACTTAATGGGTGCTATTAATTTTAACTAATATCACAGAGGAATTAATAGCGAAAGATTATGGAATTATGGAATCTAGATCAGGGGAAAGGCAGCATTTAGCAGAGACTGATACTTAGAAAAGACATCACTAAGTTTTGGTATAGCAATTCCAGAAGCACTGTGAAATTGAAAATAAGATATTCTAAAAGTCGGAAATTAGCATATCTAAATAAAAGGTCATTTGAAATAATGTTGTTTATAAAGAATAACAGAAACTAGATCGTTATCCAGGATTATTACCTGGCACGTGAGCGCTAGCAGTGCTCCGTAGAATTTAGTTGGGGTAACTCACAGGCTTCTATTTTGGAATATCTACTCCTATAATCATGAGCTTAAAACATCGAATTAGACCATTAAAAAAAATATTTCAAGTAAGAATTTCAAAGAAGAAAAAAAAAAAACCCTAATATAATAAATATTAAAGGAGATTTTCACAACCACTAGTAAACGGGTCCCTCGGCAGGCAGGGAATCACTCGTGCGCCCTCAAAGATTCGTGAGTCGCGAAATATTATTGCCCCACACTAATTTCTTCATCAAAAACCACTGTTCCCCCTAATCTCATAATTTCCAGTTAGATAAGCGGAACTCAATAATTTTTCAGAAAATTTTCATAAATAATGGCGCTGCTTCTACACACACTAAATACCGAAGTCGGGGCCCTCGATCATGCCGGAACTGCCAGCCTCGATAAGCTTCTTGGCGAATCCAATCTGATATTGCTGGAACTCAGGACAATAGAGGCCGAATTGCAAAGTCAGGTTACGACAGAAAAAAAGGAGGAGGATGACGGGAATTCAAGTAATCTCAAAATAGATGCTTCGGATATGGATCATGTATCGAAGCTCGAGGGCTTGACCCAGGGCTGGTATAATCAGCTGATTAGCGCTTTGAAAGAATATAACGGCCAGACTCTGCGGTTTCTGCGGAACGTAGTTAATGCTAGTACATTTGGCATGGACCTAGACGGGGCATATATGTATCCATTGGCGCTCAACTCTGTTCCAACCAAAGAAATCGCCACAAATATCGAGGATGAAAAGAGTACTGCAAAACTAGCCGCCAATAACGATGAAAACAGGGTGGCAAGACTGGTTAATCGCAAACATCTTTTGCACAGCATCGTGACACATTTCTTCAAAACGGGTCATGCAGGTATTGTGGCGGATCTACTAGAAGATTTCGGGGTGACAAACGATATTGATCCTAAAACACTCGGTATATTTATAGAATTGGGCGAAATCGTTAGTGAAATCAGAGAAAAGCACGAGGTTACACGGGCTCTCGCGTGGTTCAAAGCACGGGCCGATGAAGGTAAAACTGACTTCGAGCATGCGCTGCTCAAGTTTCATTTGCTTCAGTTTATTCTTCTTCTAGCGAATGATATTAAGGGACTGGAAGAAACTCCTCAAGACACGAGTCTGTCGTCAAGAAACATTGAAATGGCGTTTTCGGCATATACCTATGCCAAGAAGCATTTTTTGAGTTTTTTCAAGGATCATGTGGACGAAATCTCGCCTGTATTCAGTCTTCTTCTTTTTAAAACGGCGAATGCCGAGGATAGTGCCCGTCATTTGGCACTTCTTAAGCAAAACATGCACAAGGCATTCGTGAGCTGGTGTGATACTAGCAACCGCAGTACCGACGAAACTCGCTTTATTGCAGAAATTCTCGAGAAATTTGACCATATTCGTGAAAGTAGTGGTCTTTTTGAACGACTTGCAAATGAGTTTTTGCATGCGTTCTGCAGTGCTCAAGCGCTCTCTACTGAATCGCCGTTATTCCATGCCATGTTATCAGGGTATGTGAATTTCCCGAACTTCTATAAATACAACCAGGTGCAGCAGAAATTGCGCCGCAAATCAGTGCCAGAAACCGAGCAGCCAGAAGCAGTAAACACGCAAGACCTCCCATTCCCGCTGACAACGAAAAACCAATTTTTATTTGGTTTCCACCCGATTTTCATCTGCCCCATCTCCAAGGAACAACTGATGCCGCTTCTGCTGGTGGTGAGGGTGGCCGAGCCAAATCGCAAACAGATCTTTATTTCGCCCAACGAAGTCTTGGTGCCGCCTCCCAACCCTGTGGTTGTGTTCATGCCATGCTGTCATTTGGCATTAAAAGAAAGTATACGTGATTTAGGAAGAGGGGGATCTTTCAAATGTCACTACTGTTATAAAATTATCGGCCCAGAAGAGGTTAGCAATGCTTACTTCATAGATTTGTGAGGCATAAAATTACAAGGGATTTAATATTAGGGGCACTTGAGAAAAAGTTGTCAGGGATGGAGATTAACCAGAAGGAAGAAGAAAGAAGAAAAGGGGAAAAAAGGCTGCAATATGTGATTCGTACTCTTTAGGTTTATTTCTTTTCTCTTTTTTTTTCAAATCAATTGTTGGCCATTTCGTTATTGTTCCAGAGCAAACGCTAACCCCTCCTATGCGCTAACCTCACCATTACATTGCGGAACTGCCTGCTTAACTCTCACTGCAGAATATCGCGAAACAGTTCTTTTTTTTTTTGGATATTTATTTTGGTATTTACTTCTGCATAAGCGAAACTTGCAAGCACAATGAAACATAAAAAAGAACCAGAAATGGATCTGCTTATGGGCCAGGAGTCCTGTTTGGGAACTCCATGGACACCCATATATGAGCAGGCCGTTGATTTCGAGCCATCGCATTTCGAAACTGCCATGTCGCATTTGATCAGAGAACCCAATATCAATTCCACCGTAATTATGAGAGCAGATATTCTTGAAGAGACAACATATAAAGAAGATGGAACTGTCGATAATTATTCCTCATTTTCCCCGGAACTTCCTGAATTGGCAGAGTCGGAGAAAGCATCGCAGAAGGACTCGTCAGAGCCGCAGCAATTCTTACATAGAGATCTTCTGGACATCAAACTCCGAGATGTTCCTTTGAAGGAGTCCAAAATTACGTTGAGGCCCTCTAGTGCCTTCATCCGCAGAATGATACCCAGAAACCCATATAAAGACCACGTGATCAATCAAACGTGTGCGATTTTGAAAGGCCCAGAATCAGTGTTAGTGGTCTACGTTCCCCATATCAACAACGAAGATGAAACACCGTTCTACCTTCCGCCAGTTCAGGCAGTAGGAATTCTATATCATAAACGGAAACTCTCGATTCACTACATTGCATTTGGTGCGCCTCTGACCATCCAAAGTTTGGATGTTGCCGAACGTCCTATCCGTATAGCTCTTCGTCTTCTTCAAACACTGGCAAAACACTCGATGGGTGCGAAACTGGGCTATGAAAAGCGTGTAATACATGACTTGGTTGTGCCCCGTATCGCATTTCAGAACAGATACATCTCATTAAAGAAAAAGTATTCGGGAGAATTGGTAGCAAACTGGGCCGAAAGCACAGACCCCAAGAAACACGTTTTCGAGGACCTTGCCGTGGCTGCATTCTTGATTGAATTATGGAATGAACGATACAAAGATAAACATTTTGAGTTCCGTGATTTGGGATGTGGAAATGGACTTCTTGTACATATTTTGATCATGGAAGGTTTTAAAGGCAAGGGAATCGATGCTCGTGCCCGAAAAAGCTGGAAAACGTATCCGGCAAAAGTGCAGAAATGCCTCTTGGAACAAATCATCATCCCCAGCGTTTTGCTCAAACCACATCCAGCCATGGCCAGAATGGCTCCGTACATGACCAATAACGGCAGACTCTTCCAGGTTCCTGAAGCTGTGCCAAGTGATCCAAACACCGTTCCGTTAATGAAATACTACTCTGCTGCCAACCTTTTGGAACTGTCAATGGTTTGCACAACGGAGGAATTCCCTTCTGAGACATTTATTATTGGAAATCATCTGGATGAACTCACGTGCTGGATTCCATTGCTCAATTACCCATTTATGGTCATTCCATGCTGTTCGCATTCTCTTAATGGAGCTAAAGTCAGATACTCCCCTCGGAAATTGGTGAAACCGACTGGCAGCAATGAGGAGAAAAAACAAGGGCTGAAGGCTGAAACACAAAACTTATCTACATACGGTGCTTTGGTTGATCATGTTGAAGATTTGGCCATTTTGATGGGCTGGGAACTGGAGAAGGAGATCTTGCGTATCCCAAGTACAAGGAACTCGGCGGTGATTGGCATGAAGAAAAAGCCTTACTTTGGTAATGAGCCTAGCGATGCAACTGAAGTACGTGTTTTGGATATAGTGGCTGCTGAGGGTGGGGCTGAGGGTTGGGTAGAAAACCTGATGCTATTAATGAGCAAAAATCCCAAGAACCATTGATAAATATGTTCAATCTGTCATAAGCAAGGTATAAAGTAATTAATCATCATTTCATTCATTTTTCAATTACAACGAATATAGGCCACATCTAACTAGTCTAAATAAAGATATACTTTTTGCACGTTTTCATTAAAGGAAAGAGAAAGGAATCTTCACTTCGTTTATTCCTTTTTCAGTGATAACTTCGCATTGTAGTTAGACGTATATCCTTTACATGTCATGAGCTACTCTATTTTGCAACAAAGAGAGGAATTTCATTTCATACTTACTAACTTTAGAATCGCAGGGGGTGTCATTCAAAAAAAAAAAAAAAAAAAAAAAAGGTCTAAACTTTGGCTGACCTTTTTGTTGTTTATATCCTTTTTCAAGAAGTGAAAAAAAGTGTGTTAATTCTCAAAAAATTATGAGCATTAAATGCCAAGAAGAATTATCTATAATGCACCGGAAAATTCGAAATCTGCCTTCAAGAGAATCCTAATAGCACGAAAGTATAGAAAAATAAGATTAATACCCGCTCCCAGCTTTTGATTTTTTTTTTTCTTTCTTTTTGACATGAAGCTAAACCAAGAGGTTTTTATCATTTTGGTGATACTGCGAAGCTAATACCAAACGAAAAACTACGGGCGAATCTAACACACAAAGCATTTGTTGGCTTCACATGATTTTTGTTTTCATTTTGTTTTCAGTTTATTTAGTCATTTTGACATAAAATGGTATATATATATATAATGAGAATTTCAACTACAATTATTGACGGACAACGTTGTACTGCAAAAGGGACCCTGAGAAGAAGCGAGTGTAATTAACGGACTAATAAAAGTCGCCGCAACACAGAAATTTCTCTCTTGAGAGCTTTTGGGGAAAAGACAACACAGTAGCTTTCTTTAGACGAAGGATATGATATTCAAATTTTTGAAGTAAACCTTTTTTTTTTTTTTAAATAAAGAAATATGAAAAAAGGAGAGCACACCCTGAAATAAAATGACGTGTTTATCCTCACCAGCGATAGCCCCCATGCCCCCACGCGAGATCCGCGAACAATCAACCAAACCCATTCATAGAAAGGGCCAAAAAAAAAAAAGGTACCACCTAAAAGTCAACCACTTCACGGCACCCAACTTTGAATATGACCGGCTCTTCATCGCAGTAAGTAGAATATCGAATTTTGAGGATCATAATCATAGAAAATCTCAAGAAAAAAAAAAAAAAAATAGAAATTACTTTCAAAACACGCGTACTAATCTCGATAGGTTCCAACAGCTAGAGAAACTTGGCGAAGGTACATATGCCACAGTATACAAAGGGCGTAATCGGGCCACCGGTGCTCTTGTGGCACTCAAGGAAATCAGTCTCGATCTGGAAGAAGGCACGCCGTCCACAGCCATTCGTGAGATCTCGCTTATGAAAGAATTGAACCACGAAAATATCGTGACCTTGTACGATGTGATCCACACGGAAAATAAACTTACGCTTGTGTTTGAGTATATGGACAAAGATTTGAAGAAATATATGGAGACTCATGGAAACAACGGGGCTCTAGACCTCAAGGTTGTCAAACTGTTCATGTTCCAATTACTTAAGGGAATCATGTTCTGCCACGATAATTTTGTCCTTCACCGTGATCTCAAGCCACAGAATCTCTTGATTAACATGAAGGGCGAACTCAAGATTGGTGATTTTGGACTTGCACGTGCGTTTGGAATTCCTTTCAACACTTTCCTGAACGAAGTAGTCACATTGTGGTACCGTGCACCGGACGTGCTTTTGGGATCACGTGCCTACACTACATCAATTGACATTTGGTCTGCGGGCTGTATTTTTGCCGAAATGTGTACTGGTAGACCTCTTTTCCCTGGAACTGCAGCTGATGACCAATTGAACAAAACCTTCCGTTTGATGGGAACGCCTCACGAGAAAACGTGGCCTGGAATCGAGAAATTCGCCAATTACTCGAAAAACTGGCAGATTTACGTGCCGCAGGATTTGCGTCTGATTGTGCCTGGCTTGGACACGATGGGCTTGAATCTTTTGGCAAACTTGTTGCAGATGCGGCCCGAAGATAGAATCACTGCTCGCCAAGCGTTGCAGCATCCATGGTTTCATGAAATCGTGAACCCAAATCCCTTGGGCCCTAATTTGGCGGACCCATATTTGCAACAACAACAACAACAGCAGCAGCAGCAGCAGCAGCAACACCATTCTCACCGTTAAATTAAAGGAAAAAAAAATGAAAAATAAAATAAATCAAATACATGGTCCCCAGGCCGTGTGACCTCCGTTCAATTCACACCTCATTTTCTAAAACCTAAATACTTACTCAATCTAAGATTCTATTGATTTTTCTCTCTATCTGAAGTTTCCGGCTGTAAATGGTTGCCTACTCGATGTAGTTTTATCTCCCAAAGTTGAATGGGATTTTATTGATTAATTCGAAAGGCGAATACAGTGCTCACATAATGTAAGCTTGACACAACAGCGTGTACACATACCAGGAAATAAGATCGTTTTTTAAAATGGTACTCAAATGAAAAGAGATATCTTTTTTCCTGAGAAGACCAAGAAGCGATCGATTTATGGAAAAATGTTGATGAGATCAAATTCTATTTGGACCTCCTCAAAAAATTAAAACTAGAAAACCCATTGAAAAGACCACTCGATCTGCTTTCAGATCTTATAATTTTTCAATCAATCAAGTGATAGTAAAAGTGGTTATTTTCCTATCGCAAAGTTCAAATCTGTCTTGGGTTCTCTTGTAAGATCCCACAGTGTATGAGGCTTTTACAAGGCAGGAATTGATGAAAAAAGCATTTTCAAATACCTTTTTACCCTGTTGAGTTTCTATTACATACTACTTTCTAGTGTATACTTATCCTCCTAACCTGTTATTCCATATACACAAACCCTATAAAAAATGCTAATTCAATGCTAAAATATATCGAGAGGCACAGCCACTCCCAAACCTACAACATGCTCTAAGAGATCGGGGATCTGGATTTCCTTGAGCGCCTCCCAAATCATGCCACTATCGTTTTGAGATTGCGATGGCGCTTGGAAGTAGAATGTAAGCACGGTTCTCAAAAACTCAAAATACCACAACACGGCATGCAGCAACTCGCTTGTTTCTCGCAATTCCTCTGGGACATCTAGAAGCTTAAATCTAAACTTATCAAACGCACGAAGGGTGTCCAAAACATCGGTTTCTGTGGCCGAATTGTCAAAATTAAGATTGTTGAGCAGATCGAATAAACTTTCAGGTAATTCAGAACTGGTGCTGAATACCGAGTTTATGAGCACAGCCGGTCGGGATACTGACATATTATATTGTTTCTGAAGTTCGAAAATCACCCGTATTTTGCGTAGATCCACTTTATGGTACATTTGTAAAGGCACTGCCAGGCTTGCAAGAAGGGGCTCGAAGTTATCGAGCTTATGCAATTTCCGGTATTCTTCACAAGGGACCAGAGCCTCGGCTTCATCCATCAAAAGTTTTGGTGGTGCTTCTGGATCTTGCAATGCGAGGACCACAAATTTCTTGAACACCATGTACCGCCACTCCAAGTATCTGCGTTTGCGCTTGCGCTGGCGCATGGCACTGGTAAAATCGGTAATTATGCCACCAAATCTCGATTTCACAAGCTGTACGTGACGATTGTCGATTCCTGGATATGTGAATATGCTGCAGTCCACTACACGCAGAGTACGAACAGCATTTATTGGCTGATGATAAGCATATTCCATTACTGGGGAGTCCCGAAATCGTTCGGGAAGCGACTCATATTTTTTTGAAAACCGCCGGGGCCAGTTCCGGGCGGCAACTCCCTTGGATATGTCGATTAGCATATTACTTTGTATAAGCAATGTTAAAAAGTAGTTATTTTGCGAGAAGTCGAATAGCGTATGCAATTCTGTACAGGTTTGTGCAAGCTGATTTACTTTCCCAACCCCGGCAAAGCAATAGATCTGATATAGGATTTCTGGGGGCAAATCTAATAAACTCGATGGCCGTGAAGAGCTTTCTATTAGTGGTTTAGTAGTGGGAACTGCCACGGCATTTGCCATAACTTTGGGTTGCACTTGCGTATTATTGACAGAACTCTGTGAATTTTCATGATCTTTTCTAGCCTTTTTAACCACTTTTGGGTGGTTTTCTGTGGCAGACCGTTTTGCAATAGAACTGGCTGGCTGCCGCATCGCATAATTTGATACCTGAGGAGCATTTTGTAGTGCTTTTGGCTGGGAATAATTTTGTTGGCGCTGTGAATTTATGGGAGTTTGGGCTGGTTTCATATACTGTGGTTGTTTATAGGCACGACCGGCAAATATGAAACCCATAGCACCATATGAATTATTTGACTTTTCTTTCCTTTTTCTCTTTTTCTTTTCGTTTTAACTAACACAGTCATCTGAAAGTCTTCTGAGAGGCTCCTGTGCAGGACACTCGACGTATCGATGACGCAGCACGCGATCTAAAATTAGGGTTGACAAATTCATAGCCAGTTTCTCTTCCCGGGGTTTAAGTACTTAAAAACTAGAACAAAAAAGAAAAATCGAAATGAAAATAAATAGTAATGGGTGAATTTTCTTGAATGTTTTGATCGAACCTCCTGCGCGTAAATTACTGGATTCTGCAATATTGTCAACAAGCACTTGACTAAGCCCTAACACTTTATACTCAAGCATAATTTATAATACGACATTTTATTCTTTCTTTTCATACAAAATTTTATTATTACTTAAATACTCTTGGGCCAAAAATGGCTAAAACTTCCCGGAAGTTTTGTCCTTGAACTGATCCTCGGTCACACCGGCACCCATCGCTGCAGTAGAGGTGACACCTCCCGATACCAACTTCAAAAGCGAGTCGATATATTCCGCACCTGACCACTTCTGATGCTTGACGACTTCGACGCCTAGTTCGATCTCGGGTCTCTGCACCTGTTGGCCATAAGCCTTCATGCCAATCTCGGCGTAGTTTTTGGCGAATGAATCAACTGCCAAGGCAGTCGTGTGCAAGCCTGCCAACGTGATAAATTGCCACACGTAGCCAAGCTTGGCAAGCCGCTGAATATAGGTTTCCTGGTCAGATGCGCTCATGGCCGTATTCCAGTTAAACGATGGCGACAAGTTATAAGCCAACCACTGGTCGGGCCAGCGGCTCTTGATTCCATCAGCAAACTCTTTGGCCTGTGCATAGTCCGGCAACGCCGATTCCATCCAAATCAAGTCTGCGTATGGAGCGTAAGCGCGGCCCCGCATCACCGCACACTGGGTTCCGCCCATGTAGCGGTAGTAACCCTCTCTGGTTCTAGAAACGTCCCAGTTGAAGTAGATATCCTTGCCCAAGATTTCATGTGCAAGCTTGCGTGCCTCCTTGTGCGATGTTTCTGACAACGGGTTCACCTTGGCGGTAAACTTGTCGATTGCGGCTTTCTTATCAGTAATCAGCGACGCGTTAATGGCATCCACCACGGCGTCAGCAAACAATTTGACACCAGCAGATTTGTTCCAGTCCGCCTCAATTTGAGCCAACTTGTTGCCGTAGATCCCCTTGCTCTCGGCCTCGGCCATCAATGCGGCCAAGTCGGGCGAATCCGGGTTCGTGGCGCCCGCAACAAAATAGTGGTCGCGATGATCGATCGTGGATGTGATCAAAGTGGCGGCTTCTGAATCAGTTCTTGCTACGGCCAACAAGTTGGACCCACAAATATCGGCCGAGGCCCGGATCGCCACCAACCGATTGATGTGTTCTTGCACTGGCACCAATACTTTACCGCCCATATGGCCACATTTCTTGGTGCCCGGTGCCTGGTCCTCAATATGAATTCCCGCTGCACCGCGCTCAATAAACAACTTGGTCAACTTGATGATCGCCGTTAAGCCACCATGACCGGTATCGGCATCAGCAATAATGGGCCGTAAGTAGTCAATGTACGGTTCCTGGGCCCGCTGGTCACGTGACATGCTTCCGCCAAGACGTTCTGCGCGTTGTTTGCGGTCGTGAAAAAGCTGCGCAAACCATAAGTGCTGGACCTTGTTGGGCACAGTATCATAAGGGTAGTCGGCCAAATCGGGAGAAGGTTCGTTCGAAGTCGAAGCTGTCGATGAACATTGCCATCCCGAAACATAGATTGTGTCGACGTACTTCGCCATTTGCGAGACCTGCACAGGGTCCAATGCGCCAAATGTGTACGACGCAGTACTGTTTTTCTCGTGCTGCTCAAGAAGCGCGTATAATTTGTCGGCTTGCACCGAGGAAGGGTACTGGATTTGGAGTGTTCCGCGTTTAGTGGCAATTTCCTCGGCAGTATAGATCCGCTTCGTTTTGCGCCACCGTGGTTGGGCCCACCATTGCTGGAGCTCAGCTACTTGCGCCTGGAAATGTTTTTCCTCGTCATCAACGTTGATTTTAGTGTAAGGCATTGTGAGACGTCCTTGAATGTCCGATCTTTTTTTCTTTACTTTATTTTACCTTTTGATCAAGTAAAAAGATCTTAGGAACTATGAGATGATGGAAATAAAAATGGGAAAGCCGATGTTTATTGTGTCTTATGCTGGTCTTTATACTACGGCGGCTTACCCCAGATTTGGCCTGCACACCCCCCTGCTCCTGCGCGCGGTCCGGGGTAATGCCTCGGATGTGCGGCCACTTTCCTGGCCAATTCCACATCGAAGTTTTGCCAATTTTTTCTTCTATTTTTTTTTTTTCAACAATGAAAATTAATTCATACTTACTATTAGAAGTTTGAAAGTGTTAGAACTATATAGAGATTCCAGAAATTTACGCTTCCAGTTCGCTGGGCTGTTTTTCAATGAGGTCAAGTTATTTTTTTGCTGCTTCACACACCTGCTTTTTACAGTGTGCACCTGTTTTTCACATTCAGCCGAAAGCTTGTGGGGAATTCTGTTTCGCACTCATAGTTCTTAATCCCGAGCTCGGGCCCGTGTTCCTTTCATCCGGAGCAAGAGATGACGGCCCAGCGGGAAATTTCGTAGATGAAATGCTCGATCAATTTACTTCTCTCTCTCTCTCTCTCTCTCTCTCTCTCTCTCTCTCTCTTCTTTTTCTTTTAAGATCACGTTTGACTCATCACAAATATTGACCCCTGAAAACCAGGCACTTTTACAAATGGATCACGTATTTTAAGACTACACCATTGGATTTCAAGTAAATTTAATCTAAGTATTCCAAACAAGAAGCTATTAGAGCTCTTGAGATTTCATATGAATATCGTTCAGCGTTCCACAGGTTGTGCACAACAATTTCAGCCGGGCGAGTTTCACATGAGAATACGTCACTCTAAAATCTCAATTTTTTTTTTAACCTGCGAAATACTTACAAGCAATTAAGTTTTTAATTCAAATTTTTCTTTCTTTTTAACCTACTTTATTTTTTTTTCTTTCTCCTAAAATTTCAAATTAAATCAATAAATATAAACACCCTGTAAACAGAAAGGATCTAGTCACTTATGACACCCTCCTTCCAACTGGCAATATACTTTTGTCTCTCTTTTTCTCTGGCTTCAAGAGAACCACACAATTCGCCATCCACCATTTTATCAGTCACGCCCGAAGAAATCAAGGTTTTCCATGTACGTAACCTCTCAAAGCCGTTTCTGGCTAATTGGTAGTCCATAAATGCCCGCTGGATTCTTTCTCTGCTTGTAGCAACAAAAGGACCATGTTGAATAATTGGTTGGTCCAAGATCTCTCCACCAATCAACACAAACTCAAGGTCCTCTTTCTCGGTAGCAGGATATTCACCAACCACACTGTTACCATCAGGGTTGAAAAACACATTGTCATATTGCGATACCTTGGTGTTTTCCTGCAAGATCAAGTTTTTCCCCTTCAACACATACAAGAAGAAGTTGAAATCATGGGGGATTTCTTGCTTGAAATGCGAGCCTGGTTTCATTGTGTATTGGTAGTATTGCACTGGTGTATAAGCCAATTCCTTTTTCAGCTCTACACCATAGCTCTTACCAGAAATCACACGGACTTTAAGCTTTCCGCCTTGTTGCTCGACAGTAGGAATTTCCCATGTTTTGAGGTCTCTGTATCTGGGCTCTACCTCTTTCAAATGTTCGGGCAAATCGACCCATAATTGCAATCCCAAATTAGGAGATCCGTCCGGATGAATTACGGGCATTTCACTGTGCACAGTACCTCTTCCTGCAGTCATAAATTGCAAGTCACCTTCTCTCAAAACACCTTTGGAGCCTGTGAAATCCTCGTGTGCAAATGCACCTTTGGTCATCAAAGTAATAGTTTCTTGGCCCAAGTGAGGATGTTCGGGGAATCCATTCAAACCATTCGAAGAAAAATGATCAAAAAGAAGGAACGGACTGAAATTCCTCATCTTCATATTTCCAATTGATCTTCTAACGGTGGCACCGGCACCCTCTGATTGTTCAATGCCAGGGAAGATAGTTTTGATAGTTCTTAAAGTAGACATTTCTTTTGCTTTTGCTTGTGATATATTAAATGTGATGATGAAAAATAAAAAAAATTGGAAGCTAGATACGGAAAACTGCATTATTTATATTTCTTTCTTGAAAGAATATCGGACATGCTTGCTTTCGTATGTGCTAGATGCATCTTATAAATGAATTGGTCATTCTTTGCATATCGTGGAAGATTAGCGAAAGTGCGTTTAGTCAATTTTACTAACCACCATACTGTGAATGTGTTATATGCACACCACAATTATCAGACTCATCGGGCCCCCACAAAACCAGTACACCCTATATTAAACCGCAAAGTTCTCGATTCGTCAACCGCGCGTTTCTGAGTGCTGCAACGACTAAGCTTTTAGTAAATATTATTATTCCATCTTTTCGCGTTTATGTATCCATTCCAATAACATAAGCTTGATTGCTATGTATAATATTTCCATTTTCTTGGGTTCCGTCTTAAATATTAATTATAAAGGAATTCCTTCGGCCTATGGTTTTGAAGTTGATGATGGAACATGACGCTAACTATTGGACTCAGTCTTACGCTTGTCAACTATATCAAGTTATTAGAGCGAGACAAGTTGTTGAGAAACACTTACTTGAAGGCTCTTTTAACTTTTTGACCTGAGCCATTTAAAAGCATTTTCTTCTTATTTTTTTACTTCATTTTCTATACTACTCAACCCGCTTAGAGTCAACCATGACTCTTGAGTCCTCGGAGTGCCTTTTTTTTCATCTTCATTTTTTCTGCTTAAAACGAGTATCCAGAGTCCTTACAAATTTATTTGCGTTCGTTCTAATTAGAAGTTTATCAAAACAAAAAGAGAGCCCCAAAAACCTAATTATACAGATTCTATGTTCAGTATAATCTATGAGCTTTAATGCTATCGATACAGATGATCCGCAGGCCAAATCCCGCAAACTACTGCACTTTTACTCAAGCCTAATAACTAAGCGCACTTGAGGAAAGCCAAACCATGGAAAGAGCAAAAAATTCATAGTTTTCGAAAGAAGAATGAGATATGAAAATAGCGCTTACATTATCTACTGGTGAGAGAAAAAAAAGAATATATCAGAGAAAAATAAAAGAAAGGTTTCTTTATCTTGATAATATTACCCAGGGTCTTTCCCGCACTTCGCTCTGCCTGAGTTTAACCTTTTTTTCTTTGTTAGACACAGGCCCGGGGAAAAATCCGGTGCTGGGGTTTCCAAGTGCAAGACAGAAATCGATAACATTTCTACGAGAAAGGCACATAGATCTAGACAAAGATAGAATAATCTACCGAAATTTTCAAATTATAAACACCTTAGAAACACTTCTACAACAAAAACAAAAACAACGAAACACTCAAAACCCTCGTTTACCACCAGTCTTCATTCGCTCACTAATGTTGGAATCACTTCTACCCAGTGATTATCAGCTGATATTCCGCTTTCTTCCGGACGCTCAATTTCTAAGCAACACTTTCATTTCGCTTGCTCCGCTTTATACATATGGTACTGCTTGTTACAGCATATCCCGCAACCGCTCGCTGGCCGGGTTTTCGCTAGATATTTGTGCCACCATGTTAATGGCATCAATCCTTCGCATTCTATATTATTTCATCTCCCCATATGAGCCTAGTTTGCTCAGACAATCGCTCGTGATGGTGTTTATCCAGTGCATTTTGCTCAAGGTATCCTTGCAATATCGGAGCGCATCATATAACCCAGAATTGCTTGAGGACTTGCCCGAACTTCACCCAAAATTAGCCCAAATCCCTAAAGTCTCAATATCGCTGTTTCAATATGACGATTTCGACTTTTATAGCCGTTTGGCAGACTCGGCGATCCAGCATTCATTGGTCTATTTCACTCATGCAGTTAGGCTTTTCGATGTACACTATAAACGGCCGTTTTATTTCTGGCAATGGGTGGAACCTTACCAATACTGGAAGTTTTTACAGTATTTCACCATGCTCTTTTCTGTGCTCACAGTCTTGCTTCGGTACAACCCGGTTTATTCTTCCTTCATTGGAATCTTGGGCCTTTTCATCGAGGCGCTTCTCCCCCTCCCGCAAATCTTAATGCTTCAACGCTTACAAACAGTGAAAAACTTCAAATCGATTCTTTTGGTGTCTTGGTTAGGCGGCGATTGCATGAAATTATCGTACCTTTTCTTTGGCACTGACAACATCTCTTTCATTTTTATTTTCGCCGGGTTGTTCCAGATGGCTCTCGATCTTGTTATCTTGGGACAGTTCATCCATTTTTATCGACTTGATACCCTACAAAATTCGGCTTCCGAATTGCCCATGCATGACATGTCTCATGTATCCCAACAACAGTTTTAGTTTCCCGTTTCGTTTTTCGAGCATGGGCACAAAGCCATATTTACTTACCTACAGATGGATCTTTTTATCTAAAACATAAATTAAGCGGACCGCAATAGTTATATCTAGCGAAATACATACTTTGGAAATTCATTAAACCATCACGTACTCAACATTCTCCTTTGCTTCGTTTATAAGGTCAATGGCCTCCTGGCCACCCAATCCGTGCTTGACCTTGATGTGTCGAGACAAGGCATCATTCCTAGAAAATGTCTTTTGCTTTCCATTGCCCGGCCCGCCGTCGGCCCTGCCCTCACATATGACACATCTATAGATCTTCTTCTCCGATGCATGGATGGTTTCCTGGTGACGGATGAGGTCGTACGGCCTGCTAAACTTCCTATTACATGGCTTTCCGTTTGAAGGATTTAGGAGATCGCACTGGTGCTCTGGGTTCGTGGCAGATATCTCTGCTGGTGTTCTGTGATGTTCTTTATGAGAGTCAAAGGAGGCAGTCTTTTCATCATGATGATTTTTCTTGACGTTGTCCGAGGTAAAGTCCATGTTGTCGTTCGTTCCCTTATGCAAGTCATTGATATATTCGTCTTCATTAGGCGAAGTTTGTACCGACAGATCACCGGTAGGCACCACGCTCATGAAATTATCGTTTGAGGATTCTGAGAAGGGCAGGATTGTTGGAAGTTGATCATAGCTCATGCCAAAGTCGTCTTCATCACCGTACTCGTCCTGGAAGCAATTGTCATCATCCGAGTCCTCACTGAGGGCCTCCGCGTCCTCCAAAAACTCGTCCATTGGCACACAGTCTGGGCTCAAGCCCGATATCGAGAAACCGATGTCCTGGCCCATATGATCCAAGTCACTGTTCATGATATATAGCGAACTGTTACCGGCATCCTCCGGATTGAAGTAGTTCTTAGTAGCCAGCATTTGCGAGGGTTGGATATCCGTGTTGAACAAGTAGTAGTCATCGTCCTTATTGAGCTTACCAGCTTCGTAGTCGCCCAAAGTTGTTATGCGGCCGGTTCTTCCAGGATTGCGTATGCTTGTTCTCTGTATAAGCTGTGGCTGCACAAACGTCTGTTGTTGCTGCTGTTGTTGTTGCTGGTATTGGTATGGGGACAGGTAATATTGTTGATATTGTGGGTTCTGACTTATTTGCTGTTGACTTTGACCGTATGCATTGAATGAGTCTGTGTTGGCGTATGCGTTGAACGGATTGGATACTTGTGGTGCGTCAGTCATCGTCTGGTCAAATGAGTCGAAACTGTCTTGTGTTTGAGTCGATGGTAAAGCAGCATTATTCACAGTCATATTTGAGCCATTACGCCTGCTGTAATTCTCGAAGAAGTTGTCAGGGACATTGAGGATTTGCGATAATTCAGCGTTGGCAACACCAGGGTTTGAAAAGCTCATGCTCAGGTATGCGGGCCCGGCAGACAGGCCAAAGACCGTGCCCATTCCGGGCGCTTGATAGAGGTCATCATCCGTGAGATCGGTCATTGTTCTTTGCAATGGGTGAACAGCTAAAGACGTCATTATGATGTCGATTTCTTCTGCGGTAAGAGGTTCTTGGCTATAATCCAACGCAGTCAGGGGTTGGGATTCGGTTGGGGGCGCTAACGGAAAGTACAGATTAATCCGATGGAGCCCTTTGGGTTGTGCTGTTTCAGACTGAAACGGCAGGTGTGGGATGTGAAACTTGTGGATAAGTTTCTACGGTAGAGCTGGTTGAAATCTGGCTTGTTTTTTTTTTTTTTTTGTTTCTCCTTTGAAGTTCAAAGAAAAATGTAAAAAGAAAAAAAAAAGTACAGAAAGAAAAGCTATTGGTGCTTTGCTTTGTGGCAGTCGGCGGCTATTTAGAAAAGTAGCGGGCGTGGGAATTTCCTGATAATTGGGAGCAGGAAAAAAAAAAGTTTGATTCTGGCCAATAAGGATTTTCTATTGCTAACGGGTATTGAAAAAGCAATTCACCTGTCAAAAAAATATAAAATCTATTGTGTTGTTATAAAAAGTGGTGGGTAGATGGAGGGAAATTAAGCGTGGAATTCCGGTGGCAAACGTTTACAATATATAGACTTTTGGGGAGAGATTACTAATTGCACTTGGGGGATGATGTACACACCGGAATATGCACCCGGAGGTGCGCGCGCAAACAATCCTTTTTTTTTTTTTTTTTTTTTTGGATTTTCTTGCAAGCGAGGCGCCCCGGCTGTGTAGATGCGGCTTAAAATCTGAATGCGGAAAGACTGAGCCCGAGTGAGATTTCTCGCAATCATCCTTTTGAGTATTATTGACACATAAAATTATATTTCTTTTGGAGCGTGAAATTTTGCAGACTCTACTGTAAACGCCGAACTAATAAAAACTAGAAGTAAGTTCTGAAGATTATCGGATTTCATTAAATTCGAACGATCCCCGGGCCTTCTCGCGGGTGCGGCACTCGGGGCTAAATCGGACCCGATTTCTTGTCACGCGAATATTTGCCACCGAGATTAGAGCAATACGAGCCTTCTTTTTGAGACACGGGGGAATGTTTTATTAGGGGAGGGGGTGTATACGGATTATTGCTAGACCCGGAAAAGAAATTTGAGGGTTTGTTTTCCCACAGTGTTTTTATTATTTAATTAATTAATTATTGTTTTTGTTGTCGATGTATCGTAATACACGATAAGAGAACAATGAAATCGGCGATTATTGTGGAAAATTCTTTTCAGTTTTCGGAGCCGATATTTTTTCCCATTGTTTCAATTCTCAGCAGCTTAGTTCAGCCTTGAATTTTGAGTTTACCTTAGGCCTTAACACGGCAGCAAAATCCCTCTCTTTGAAAAAGATAACGGAAATTAGTATTTAAACTTAAAGCGCCGGGCATGTCAGAAGCGGGCTGCTCTAGGCCTCGTGTGTGCAGTAAGTCATCGGAGTTAACGCCGCAAAAGGTGTGGAGAGATCTGTTACCGCGCGAGCCGCACAATGCGTGCCACACAAGGCCACGGATGACATAAACTCCGGGCCCGAAGGCTTGGCTTGATTGATACCGCACTTGGGGGAAATAAAATGTAATTCTATATAGATGAACAGATGTACTGAATGTTGAAATAACATTTTTTTTTTTTTTTTTTTCGTTTTTACATAAATGGAAATAAGTCTATGAGTGTTTAAATTCGACCATTGATGCCGGAAATGCAGTAATGCTATTGTTTTCAAAAATGTTTTTTTTTTTTTTTTTTTTTTTCTTCATTCTCAGGCTCGCACATTCTCATCACACCGTTGCGGTTCCAGAAAGTTCGGGTTGGGTCTGGTTGTGCGCAAGTACTCAACTTTTGACCCCGGAAAATCCAAGAAAAATTTGATAACAGCAAAATCGAGATCTCGGTTATATGACCAAAATTTGGAAAATGTGATAACTAGATCTTCAAGATTACAAATCTATCCTTCTGTATCCATTTTAATTTTTTTTTTTAAATTTTAGTTCTTCAGATTCCAGTTGAAAGCAAGGTGACTCACTTTTGCCACCCATTTTCTCACAACCATCCTGCCCCGGAGACAGCAGGAACTCTCGAGAAAAACAAAAACATCTAGGCGTCAAAAATAGAAAAAAACAGCAACGATCGTAGCGGCAATAAATTTGGTACGAGCAAACCAAGTCTACCTCCTGAATAATTAGTGATTTTAGGAATTGTTTTTGCTTGAAACCCTTCTTGGCACTTTAATCCCCAAAATTACAACAAATGTCCAAGAAAGTTTTCTGAACTTTTCACATCCAAGAGTCTTTTGAGGGAGGAAGCATAAGTACGGCTCTGGCTCTAAACGGCTCAGCAGGCCCAGAAGTTTCAGGCCCTAATTTTTTTTTTTGAAAAAACCGCGCAGGGCCAGATACTCAACATTTGGCCCTGAGAGGGTCGTGGTGGCCTTCGCGCGCCACTTTTTCCATGCCTTTACGGGCCAACTCCTCGTCCAAATAATAGTAATCACCCACTAAATTTCCCGTATCGTCTAGTTCAAAAACAAGCGGCACACCGGTCGGAGCATTGATTTTACTGATTTTGTCGTCGCTCACGCGACAAAAATGTTTGATTAGACTGCGTACTATCAGACCATGCGTCACCACTAATACCGTCTCGTCTTTGGCGAGCACGTGGTGATTCACAATCTCCGATTCCACATACGGAATTAACCGCTGCATTGTAGTTTCTAGCGATTCTCCACTAGGCGCTTTTGTGTTTAAAAGCCCCTCATAACGTTCATCTATGGAGAAATCGTTTTGAGCCGTAGCTAGAGGGGGCACTGCGTGGAAATTGCGCCGATAATACTGGTACTTTTCTTCCCCGTATTCTCTGTAAACCTCGTTTTTATCACGGCCTTGGAAAGCACCATAATGCCGTTCATTTAAACGCCACAGTTTCTCATGTGGGATCCACATTCGGCCCAAGGTTTCCAGAATAATGTGTCCTGTTTTGATCAGCCTTTGAAGCATCGACGTATACATAACGGATGGCTTAATTCCGTGTCGAAGAAGTAATTCTCCTGCGTGCTCGGCCTCTTTTTTCCCCTTATCTGAAAGAGGCACATCGATCCATCCACAGAATTTGTTTTCGTGATTGCCTTGCGATTCGCCATGGCGAAGCACAATGAGTTTATGTGGCATTATCGGCAGTTTAAGGATCAATTGATAGATGTGAGATTCTGAAAGCCTATCGGCTCATGGTAGGGTAAACGGTCACGTGCGCACATCAATACGCGGCCAAACTTTATGCGCTTGAGGGAATTGAGGATTACTCATATAGTAATGGAAATTCATAAGGGGTTTTCTTTATATTTTTATATAATTGTTAAATCTGGGAGAAGTATTTTTTAAGTAATGTATTGCCACTAAATTTCGGTTCCCTCCGCTATTAATAACGTTTCGTTGACTCGATTCTTGAGTGATGGCCAGGAATAGTATATGCTGGCTGTCATATCTCGTAATTGAGAAAAAAAGACTGGGTTATTTGGCTGTATTTCTATTTTCATTTTACTTTTTTAAACAATGTGAAAATTGTCCTCCATTCGAAGGTGGTGAAATGTTGAAGTGAATGTTTTATGCATCAAATTACGCTTGCAAAAATACATGGCCGCTCAGAAAGAAAACAGGAAAAAAAAAAAAAAAAACAACAGAGAAACCTACATCGGGTTGTCCCGTTCTACGGCCATAGTAATTCACATAAAAAAACATTCAACAATTGTTGACTCAAGCTTCACATCATATTTACAAAGAATTGTTCACGATTGGTAATTTTGAATAACATTGACTGGCACGATGAGTCGGAAAATAGTAGATCGATACCAGAAGCGCCGATTTTTCTTTGAAAATTTACGGAACTTCTTCCTTACTTCAAATACGAAAAGTTAGGAGATGCAGAAAAATGCCAAGCATTTTAAATCCCAATTTTCTTTTTCATAGATTTCTCATCTCAACTGCTTATCTTTCATTAGAAATCTTAATCGGGAAATGCAGATGTCCGGATTCGTTTCGCACGTGGCACCCTGCAGGTCAGATGTAACCTGCCGTGTTGCATTGCAACCTCGTCTACGGAGCCGTAGCACCGGATCTGTGCTGATGCAGAAAAGTAGAAAAATTATGCCTACAACTAGATTTCCAAATAAATAGAAGCAAGCCTCACCTTATATTTAGTTTGTTCCCAATTTTCGCTTTTTTCCTCACCTCCCTTCCTCTTTATTTTTTTTTTTTTCTTCTTTCTTTTTCATTGCACTCCCCGCTAATCATTTTTGAAACAGCAATTCCGCGAAACATGTCCCAGACCGTCCTCTCCATTAAAACGCTGCTCAAAATCCCTATTA
This sequence comes from Metschnikowia koreensis, assembly GCA_030569435.1. Lineage (NCBI taxonomy): Eukaryota > Fungi > Ascomycota > Pichiomycetes > Serinales > Metschnikowiaceae > Metschnikowia > Metschnikowia koreensis. Next base: position 23,047 of record JAJMKX010000269.1, on the reverse strand, counting down.
CGGTAATCCACAGTCCCGATATGCCCTCAGCATCCAAAGTTTCAGAACGTCCTTTTTCATGGACCGAGGTCCAGAATATCGTGGGTGCTAACGATTTAGACGTGTTTGCCCGGTCGAGACTGCAGACAGAAAAGTACTTGGGATTTAAGAGGCAGCTCAGGCATAACGATACAACCGTATATAAGCATTTACTCACAAAATCGCTCGGATGGGCAACTGAAGATAATGTTAGAGGGTTGAAAGATGCAGAAATTAAGGTGGCCAGCAGTGGAGACGGGATTTTCTCGAATGCCGCAGACTTGAAGATTATACGCAATGATTTCCCCTACTTTTTTGAGGAGAACGTGTCCCATCTTTGTGTGTGGACCAAAGAGCCCATTTCATCAGATCCTAAAAGTGCAATGGGAGATCTTTCTACAGAAACACGTGCTATAATTGAAAAATACGTTTGTAAGACATTTGTTGAACACGCAGGCATTCCACGTGAAAACTTACTTTGGTTCCGCAACTGGGAGGCGTTACAAAGTGTTCGTGAAATTAGTCATGTTCATGTCCTTATAAAAGATATGAGTGATGATCAGTTAGAAATGTTGCTTGGAACACCAGGGGTTCCATTATAAGACAGAATACACTTTTTCTTACTTTTTTGACTGGGGTCAATCTTATAATACCCACCAGCTTCTGAAACACCATGTTTAATCTTTCACTACAGCAAGAAAAAGCATACCGTATTTCAGAACCTTACTTTCTTGTTTTAATTGCAAAGGCAAACTTATAGATGTTAGCCGATCTTGACCCAGAATCCACAACGATTCACAATTTCTTACACGTCACCTTTTACAAGTGCGGAGAACCCAGTACACATAACATTTTTTAACAATGGGAGAAATGGATGATCCCGGTCTTTCTTTATACCCCTCCGGCAATCTATTTAAGAATTTAGACCTCACCCCCTTTGCATTAGACCGATAGTCTTTGCCTTACCAAATGGCGCATAACTATGTTTTATTTTAGTTTCTTTGTTCATGATCATTTTGTTTATACTGTCACATTGTTATAGTTAACTAGAGATCTTCATTGACCACACGATGGTGAGCACGAGTTTTGCCGACATTAAATAAAGAACAATGAAATCATCAATCGAGTGCAAATCTTTGAGACACCAATTTGCCGATTCGACCTTCCGACAAGAAATTTAGTGCATAGACAACTTTAATCTTTGAATTTTTAAAAATACACGTCGCGTCTCTTTTGGTCCACTAGACTTTCCATCTTTTTCTTTCTTGCCTCTTTTTAATATAAATACCTTGTCAAGTGAGAACATTTGTGTGTCAACAGTTCAAACATAATGACACGTATTTTGCTGATACTTATCTGCGCTGCGGTTTTGACATTCGCTAAGGGAACTTTCATAAATTGGTCTGATTCTGATAAAATGAACACCACCATTTCACAAGTGAATGATGTTTCTTTTATAAAATCAAGCTCAACACTGGGTATACTGATTTTCGTACGGCGGGACGAAGGAAATGAAATCAGCCAGAAGATCACCACCCTCAAGAGCATTTTGGCAAATGCAACAATTTTACGGAATAATTTAAACTCGTTGAATTCCATAGAGTATAAGAGTTTCTTGAATGAACTCCTTGAAAGCTATAAGAGATCCGGGTTATTTTCCTGTAAATACCAAAAGGACCCTGAGTTGAGGGAGTTTCATGCTCTTCGATCAGAGGTGTTTAATGAGCTTGAAAATTTACAAGATGATTACTACAAACTAACCATAAGGAGGTCCAAGAGAACATACTAGTCCTCAAAATATGCTTAAAAATATACTGACATTATCAAGCAACTAATGTATAGGACTTATCTTTGGGTGATTACGAAAAAAAGGATAAAAAGAACAGTTCATCAATTAAAGCAATTGGACTGGAGTAACACCCGTGCACCGCGCCACATAATTTACAGTCTTGTTTCACGTTTAATTAGCTTTCATTCTGTAACCGATAACAAGTTTCTCTGAAGATTTTTTTTCGTTGAATAAATAATAAGTTCTACAAGTTGTAAAAATTCCATAAAACGTTAATTAAATAATATACATAAAAAACCCCAGAGCAAGCACCAGCTTAACCACCGAAACCGTACAAGGTTCTACCTTGTCTCTTCAAAGCGTAGACAACATCAAGAGAAGTGACGGTCTTTCTCTTGGCGTGCTCAGTGTAAGTAACGGCATCTCTGATGACGTTCTCCAAGAAAGACTTCAAAACACCTCTGACTTCCTCGTAGATCAAAGCGGAAATACGCTTAACACCACCTCTTCTGGCCAATCTTCTGATAGCTGGCTTTGTGATACCTTGGATGTTGTCTCTCAAGATCTTTCTGTGACGCTTAGCACCACCCTTTCCAAGACCTTTTCCTCCTTTTCCTCTGCCGGACATATTTTATTTATTTGTGTGTGTGATAATGTGTAGTGAAGTATATATGAAATATATATAATACTATAATAAAAAACTTATGCCTAAAGTGGGCGGTGCGGGAGGGGTGTTATATATGGGGAAGTCAAATGAGGAAGGGAGAGAGAGAGCGAGGGCAAAAAAAAAAAAAAAAAAAAAAATAGTGAGCCTACTAACAAAACATCATTCAGGCGTTGCGTGCGTAGGTGGGGTACCTGGCGTAAGAATTTCCCTTGCTTTTCCCGCTCTTCGCGGACCGTGAATATTGGGTGCGAGTTTCTTTGGCGCTGCAAAAAGCGATTAACTATGGGCAGCTTGGCTTTTCGCAGTGCGGAAAGTGCGTGGTTGGCGTGCTACAATCTGCGCACCCAATGTGTAAAACGTAGCCCCGCACTGAGGGGTCTTTTTCGCTACGCGCGCGCACGGGGGAAAACACAAAGGAAGACAAAAAAAAACACAAACTAAAAAACGGGATCTTCTCCATACGCAAAACACGTTTGTGTGCACGCTGCAAACACTGCGCGCCAAAACCAAAATAGGGTCACTCAAGGATCCGCTGTCATATATAATATGCGGGACCTGCCACTAGCCATAATTTTTTGAATTTATTATCTACAACCAAAACAACAAAAATGGCTAGAACCAAGCAAACCGCAAGAAAGTCTACTGGTGGTAAGGCACCAAGAAAGCAGTTGGCCTCCAAGGCCGCCAGAAAGTCCGCCCCATCTACCGGTGGTGTCAAGAAGCCTCACAGATATAAGCCAGGTACCGTTGCCTTGAGAGAAATCAGAAGATTCCAAAAGTCTACTGAGCTTTTGATCAGAAAGTTGCCTTTCCAAAGATTGGTTAGAGAAATTGCCCAGGACTTCAAGACCGACTTGAGATTCCAATCTTCAGCCATCGGTGCTTTGCAAGAATCCGTTGAGGCTTACTTGGTCTCCTTGTTCGAGGACACCAACTTGTGTGCCATCCACGCCAAGAGAGTCACCATCCAAAAGAAGGACATCCAATTGGCCAGAAGATTGAGAGGTGAGAGATCGTAAGCTCACAGGTGCTGCTTTATTTCTCTCTCTGTATTATTTATGACCTTTGTATATTAGCTAATATCACGTTTACTTAAATTTTATCATTGTAATAGAGCTTCTAAAAGTCTTTCGTATCATCTAGGCTTCATTCCATCCTAGTTGGACTTAGTCAAGCCTGTTGAGTAGTATTCTCTATAGTCTTCATTAGTTTTAATTTTTGCATTCAACTACTGTATAAATAAGCACACCTCTATAAAGAAAAGAACCAGAAATTTTCAAAATGGGTACACCACAGGTTCATTTTCCACAACGTAGCCCCTCTTCTCCTGTTCCTGAGCCATTTCCTCCAAATATGGTAAAAGCACATCTTTGAATTTCTCATATCCTCTGTATTCTCTCACATCCTCAGACCAGCTCTCAATTCCATTCAACAATCTTCTGGGGATGCATGGTTCCGTACACATCTCAGTCATGGGACAAAAATACGTCCGGATTGTGAAGACAACGGCACCACTTTTGGGCAATCTTCTCAAACTTTGGCGCTCACTTCTGTAGTAAAGTTGTTCGGGTGTAACTGCAGCATCGGCAGTATACCAGCCAACAACATCCGATTTCTCGTCTCCAATCGACGTGGACCAGCCGAGACCGTCATCTGTTTGTATAAAGTAGTTATTACGAACAACCGGCTTTTCACAGGTCAAGCGGGTGAAGAATTTGGTCATTCCACTTTGCAATTTTTCCTGATACTTGGGCACGTCTCCACTGGTATGGATTTGATTAAGCGGCATGCCAACTTTATCCTTGAACCTCCAGAAACCGGGTAAAATAATGGCGCCAGCCTTCAAATAGTAATTGCCATCAGTTCCCTCAATCATGATTGCCAAGTCATCCTGTACCATCTTGGCAGCCATAATCATTGGATCCTCCGAGAATTTTTCACAGTTTTTAAAGATGAAAACTTCTCCAGTAAGCAAATTTTCTAATCCATTATCAAGCTGACGGAAAAGCGACGGATATCTGGCGGGCAAATATGCCCAAAATTCATCCAAGAGTTCAAGCACAGCAGCCTCGGCTCCTGGTAATGTACCATAAACGTCTGTACCTTTTTCTTCGAGACGCTTCAACTTTTCAGAATGGTACTTCATCCATTCATTGTCTAATTCGATCCAAGAGTCCCACTCCATGTTGCGGATACCCATGGTGATATTATACTTGTGCTTAAAAGCCCTGTATGGAAGTGGCCTGGTCTTATTGACATCCCAATTACTGAATGGAGGGGGCGTTGGTGTTCTGAAATCCTCTGCGACCCAAAAGCCAAACTTGCGGTCTTTATTAAGATTAACAGCCTTAACGGGCGTTGCCTTTTTCTTTCCAAATTTGTTGAAATATGCCGTTGCCAAGCAGACAACTGCTAATAAATACACATAGTGTTTTGGCTGGAGAAAGTCCAATAAATTACCTGACATAACTATTGCAGATGGGTCCGGGGTATTTTTTTGAAAGCAAAATTCTAATAGCGAAATAATATTTCTAGCTACCCGGAAAATGTCACACAAGTTTCTTTTTGAATATTGTAATTGCTTTTAATTTTCATTCCTTTTAATTTGACGCAAAGCCCGTCCGTTGTTTTATAAGTGCAAACTGCCTATCAGCACGCGGTTAAGGCTTCCCAATGCGGTATCAAGATCCAGAAGCGTTCGTATCAGGTAAAAAAACGAGCGGGTGCGAAACTTTCTTGCCACTAATTCTAATTCTTCCACCCCACTTCAGCGCCCAAGGGGGTTTAATAGAAAGGCTGCAAATAAATAAAAATAGTCAAAAAGCAAAAAAAGAAGAAAAAATGCATAGTGGTTATGCGGGCGGAAGAAAAGCGGCAAAAAGCGGAACTTGAAGCAAGTTCCATATCACGAAGTATGCCACATAAATTCTGGCGTTTTTCTGGTCCTGGGTATTTTGCTGGGTGATTAAACCGGCCACCAACCAGTACACCACTGGTAAAAAAGTGTGGATTCGGGTGATAATTTGAACGTGCCAGAATAGAAGCAACAGAAACAAAAATACAACATTGACGGCCAAAAGAGGCAATACCCTCTCGACCGGATAAATCTGACCGAAATAACGTACAGCCAGAATCAGTAAGAATAATGTAGGTGCTGCAAATACAAAATTGGGGGCATTGTTCATGGTCCAGTATTGGAGAAATCCGTTCCCCCAATAGTGCGATTGTGCGTACGCAAATAGTGACGGAATTTTAGTATCACACCATTCGCCCCGGCCAGAACTGCACACCACCACGTAACTATGGATTTGTACAAGTAAAAATGCAGCTGCTAAAATCAGACCGGCAGCCAATGGCAAAATAGGGGTTTTTGTTTTCTTAAACAAAATATCGTACACGTAAACAAGACCGAGAAAGAGGCAGTTCGCCCGAAAACCAAATGCGAGTGCTGCAAAAAAACCACTTATCAAGTAGATGCAAGAATTTGACGGTTTGAGAAATACGGTGAGGTGTTTCAGGGTTGTTTCCAGTGAAATTTCTGAAAGATCTACCTTTTTCCCCTCAGGAGAAGCAGCTGCCTTACCTTTAATGTGTTTCGGCTGCAAAATCGTATTTGACAATCGCTGGTCTTGGTCCACACTGACCTCTCTTGCATACAAACACAAGAAGCTAAACAAAGAAGCTATTGACTCAGAATACGGAGCAGTTAAAAATGCTGCTGCTGGAGAAAGTGTATAAAGCACCAGTGTGGCCATCGCCATACGCTTGGGCGAGAAAATACGGGCTTTTGCAAATACTGAAAGCGTGTAAAAATAGAGCACAACTCCTGCAAGCAAATGACACGCATTGGTGATTGCAGTCGCCCAAAGAAGGCGTGAGTAAAATCTTGTTTCTGAATTTACTGGAATTGCATGAATTAGACGCCACCATAATGGACAAAAAACAAATTGATGTTCGTAATGAATGCCATTGGCAAAAAGGTCAGCAAAGTAAACCGCATCCCATGTGACAAGCCTGTCCATAAATCTATCGAGAAACAAACTCGACAATCTTGAGAAGACTGAGTTAAGGATTATGCTTCGTGTTTGAAATGACGTGAGGATAATTTTTTCCAGAGCGTACCTCTTTAGAAGAATCGAAGAAGAAACATCAAACTGTGCTGGAGTCGATGCGATGATGATAAAATGGATAAGCTTCACTGCACAAAAAAGAGCCACAATTCGAGAAACTTGTTGAAAATGTAGATTATGAAGGAATTGTTTCATTGTGGGTATTTTTGGGTGTAAAAAAATGGTGCTAGAAGATAAATTGGGGATTTTCTTTTCACAACATGTGCACTGTGGTGATGCGTTCTGATCTCGAGCATCACGTGACGGACACCCGTGATTTGATGTTGATGGGGGAAATCGTTAATTTCACAATCAATACGAAAAGACAATAACTTACGGTTAATTTATACATTTCTTACTGTATGGCTATACATACACTCTACTTCTTTCCAAATTGTGCACCGAAGCTCTCGATGATACCAGCCACAGACTGAGGGTTGGACAAGGTGGTGATGTCGCCCAATTGGTCGGCCTCGTTCGAAGAAACCTTACGCAAGATTCTTCTCATAATCTTTCCGGATCTGGTCTTAGGCAAGTCCTTAACGATAATCACCGACTTTGGTGCGGCAAATGGACCAATGTGCGATCTAACAACCATGATCAACTCCTTTCTAAGGGCAAAAGCCTCGTCAGAGTTCTCATGGTTCTCGATCTTCTCGGCAGCCTCGTCCTTCAAAGCAACATAGGCGATGACAGCCTGGCCAGTCAAATCGTCGTTGATACCAACAACAGCAGCCTCAGAGACTCCGTGGTGCTCGATCAAAGCCGCCTCAATCTCAGCAGTAGACAATCTGTGACCAGAAACGTTGACCACATCGTCGACTCTGCCTCTAATCCAGTAGAAACCATCGTGGTCCCTGGCTGCACCGTCACCTGTGAAGTAGTAGCCGGGGTATGGTCTCAAGTAGGTGTCCATGTACTTCTGGTGGTTGTTGTACACGGTACGGGCCATCGAAGGCCAGGTGCTCTTAATTGCCAACACACCTTCAACGTCATTTCCGGTGATCTCAGTGCCGGTAACTGGGTCAATAAGACAGGTGTTGATACCGAAAAATGGCAACGAAGCCGAACCAGGCTTGTTTGGCGTAACACCAGCAATTGGTGCAATAAAATGCGAACCAGACTCGGTTTGCCAGTAAGTGTCGGAGATGTGACACTGGCCTTTACCAATATGGGTGTTGTACCACTCCCAAATATCAGGGGAAATAGGCTCACCAACAGAACCCAAGGTTCTCAAAGACGACAAGTCGTACTTGGGGATCTCGGCTTCACCGGCCTTTCTCAAGAGACGCAAGGCGGTAGGCGCAATGTAGAAATGAGTGGCTTTATGTTTCTCGATGATTTGGAACAAACGGCCGTAGTCTGGGTAAGCTGGGGTTCCCTCGAAAACAATGGTGGGGATACCCAAAAGCAAAGGACCGTAAAGCGCATAAGTGTGGCCGGTAATCCAACCGACGTCTCCCGCAGTGAAGAGCACATCTTCTGGGTGCACATCGAAAATGTATTTTGTCGTCATGGCAGCACCAAGCAAGTAACCACCTGTGGTGTGCACAACACCCTTAGGAGTACCAGTAGAACCAGAGGTGTACAACAAAAACAAGGGGTCTTCGGCGTTAACTGGCACTGGTGGGCAGTAACCAGGAAACTTCTCGGTCTCCTCGTTCCACCAGAAATCACGTCCAGCAGTAAGCTCAATGTTCTCATTGCCGGTACGCTTGTGCACAAGGACTTTTTCAACAGATGGGCAGTCAAGCAAGGCCTCGTCACAGAGTTTCTTGATGTTGATGGTCTTGCCTCCACGCTTACCTTCGTCACACGTGATCAACGCCTTACACTTGGCATCGTTGACACGGTCTCTGATAGAGCCAGACGAGAAGCCGGCGAAAATCACCGAGTGGATAGCACCTAATCTGGCAACAGCCAACATAGCGATAATGGCGTGGGCGTTCATGGGCAAGTAGATTGCCACGGTGTCACCTTTAACAACACCCCAGCTCTTCAACACACCAGCCACTTTCGAAACCTCCCTCAAAAGCTCGGCGTAGGTCAATTTGCGCGAGTCTTCCTCACTGTCGGCCTCGTAAATGATGGCAGTTTTGTCTGGATGAGCATAGGCCCATCTGTCAACACAGTTGTATGCGGCGTTCAACTCACCGCCCACGAACCATTGCGCGTCACCGTTCACCAAATCGCCCGCCTTGGTCTGAACGAAATCCTTGTCCCAGTGCAACAATTCTCTGGCCATTGGGCCGAAAAACGACTCGGGGTCATTGATCGATTGTTGGTACAAGGCCTCGTACTCTTCAATCGAGCTCACATGACCCTTGTTGGGCTGTCTCTCGAAAAACTCCTTGGGCGTGGGAAATTTGGCCACGCCGTTGGCCTCGTGAACAACTGTATGGTTTGCCATGCTGTCTGCTAATTAGTATGCGCTCTATTGTATTAGAAGGTTTGTGGATTGTCTTTTTGTCTTATATATATAAAGAATTTGATTCCTTTCGTGATTTTTAAAAACTGTTTGAAAGAATGAAACAAGCTTTTAGAAAGGGTGTTATCGTTCACGAGAGAATAGATATTATTGGGTTTGAAAAACACTGCCGCCAATAAGAAAGATGCGATTTGCAATTCCGGAACCTCCCGTTTTTCTTTTTTATTTTTTTTTTCAATAAGAAAAAAGAGCAGGCCAGCGATCTGCTCGATTATATATAGCAAGAAACCTTAATTTGTGGTGGGCGTTTCAAAACATACCTATAAATATGGTGGAAAAAGAATGTTGCACCTATTCTCGCACTCGTAAACGTGAGGCCGGGCGCTCGTTTACCTGGCCCCGAAAATTTCGGTTGGATGTTTTCGGATTTTTTTTTTTCGTTATTGATTTTTTTGGGTTCGCACCACCGTACACTACTGATACGCTAAGAAGTTGGGTACACGTCTGGTTGCGACACTCGGCCCGTGTTGGACCCGTGACTCATGATAGTAATATTCCACTAGCTAAAAGTCCGGCGTATATATATTCTTTTTTTTTTTTAGGAGACAAATAGGAATATTCCTATATGACCTTATTGAAAAGTGATTTATTCCCCAACAAAGTTTATGCTTGTCTCTGTCTAGAACCCAGAGTGGACAATAACCAAGCGCCCCAAGCATAAAGCACGGACACGCCCGTCCGCGCGAAAATATGGCGCTTCCGCCAAAAAAAACTTACCAAAACCGGGAAAATGACGTGTTTCAGAGCGCCAACATAGTAAAGCGGGGATATTCTCACGAGCGCAAAACTAGAGTAATAAACAAAGTAATATTGATACAAAGTCAAATATTATTCCTCAGGCATAGTCAAGTCATAATTTCCAGAAATCAAAAAGTCAGAAAAATTGAAAATTAAACTCGTCGGACGCCACTTGTCCTGGACCGGAAATCGGGCACTTTAAGTAGTTACTTTCTGCTTCCCAATTTTAGGCTATGCACATTATGTTGGCCTCATACTTTGGGAAGCTTTTTTACCAAATAGCTAAGTCTGGCCTAGAAATAAATTTTTTTTCAACCCTTTTTCTTCCTTTCTTTTATTTTTCTTTTTTCTTTCTTTTTTTGATTTTTTGGACCAAATTTTTGGGCTTCAGTTGAAAAGATCCGCTTTTTGAATATATATATACTGTGGTGGTTGCTCAAACTTTTGACGCCACCGCACAATTTTCACAACCTAAGAGCTACATTGTCGTTATATTTTTTGCGAGTGATGGTATTTTATAGCTCACACTGATTTAAGTTTTCTTTTTTTTCTTTTTAACATTTCATTAATTTACATTAATCTATCCTATGTAGTGTTTTGATTCAGCTCGCTAAATCGTTTAGTCGACCTCCTCGACGGTTGGGCCGTCGTTGGATGGGGCGGCACCAGCATCACCGGCACCTGGGAATCCACCTGGGGCAGCACCACCTGGGGCAGCGCCAGCTTGGTAAGCCTTGGCCATGATTGGGTTAACGGTACCCTCCAACTCCTTTTGCTTGTCGGAGTACTCCTCGGTAGTGGCAGTTTGGTTGTCGTCCAACCAGGCAATAGCCTCATCGGCAGCCTTGGTGACGGTCTCGACATCAGCCTCCTCCAACTTGGACTTGAATTGCTCCTCACCCAAGGTGGTCTTCAAGGAGTAAGCGTAAGACTCCAAACCGTTCTTGGCTTGAACTCTGGCGGCCTCCTTCTCGTCCTCGTCCTTGAACTTCTCAGCCTCAGACACCATTCTCTCAATGTCCTCCTTGGACAATCTACCCTTGTCGTTGGTGATGGTGATTTGCTGGGTCTTACCAGTACCCTTCTCCAAAGCGGAAACGTTCAAGATACCGTTAGCGTCAACATCGAAGGTAACCTCGATTTGTGGGACACCTCTTGGTGCTGGTGGGATACCAGACAACTCGAACTTACCCAACAAGTTGTTGTCCTTGGTCTTGGCTCTCTCACCCTCAAAGACTTGAATCAAGACACCTGGCTGGTTGTCAGCGTAAGTGGAGAAAGTCTCAGACTTCTTGGTTGGGATAGTAGAGTTTCTTGGAATCAACTTGGTCATGATACCACCAGCGGTCTCAATACCCATAGACAATGGGGCGACATCCAACAACAACAAGTCTTGGGTCTTGGAAGAAGTGTCACCAGACAAGATGGCGGCTTGGACAGCGGCACCGTAGGCAACAGCCTCATCTGGGTTGATGGACTTGTTTGGCTCCTTACCGTTGAAGAAGTCGGAAACCAACTTTTGGACCTTTGGAATTCTGGTGGAACCACCAACAAGGACAATCTCGTCAACTTGGGACTTGTCGACCTTGGCGTCTCTCAACACCTTCTCGACTGGGTCCAAAGTAGATCTGAACAAGTCTTGACACAACTCCTCGAATCTGGCTCTGGTGATGGAGGTGTAAAGGTCAATACCCTCGAACAAAGAGTCAATCTCGATAGAGGTTTGAGCAGAAGAAGACAAGGTTCTCTTGGCACGCTCACAAGCAGTTCTCAATCTTCTCAAGGCTCTTTGGTTGGTGGACAAGTCCTTCTTGTTCTTTCTCTTGAACTCGGCAATGAAGTGGTTGACCAATCTGTGGTCAAAGTCCTCACCACCCAAGTGAGTGTCACCAGCAGTGGACTTGACCTCGAAGATACCGTCCTCAATAGACAAAAGGGAGACATCGAAAGTACCTCCACCCAAGTCGAAGATCAAAACGTTCTTCTCCTCCTCGGTCTTCTTGTCCAAACCGTAGGCAATGGCAGCAGCGGTTGGCTCGTTGATAATTCTCTTGACGTTCAAACCGGCAATCAAACCAGCATCCTTGGTAGCTTGTCTTTGAGAGTCGTTGAAGTAAGCTGGGACAGTGACAACAGCGTCAGTAACTTGAGTACCCAAGAAAGACTCAGCAGTGTCCTTCATCTTGGTCAAGATCATAGAGGAGATCTCCTCTGGGGTGAAGGTCTTGGTCTCACCCTTGAACTCAACCTGGATAACTGGCTTCTCGTTGTTGTTGACAACCTTAAATGGGAAGTGCTTAAGGTCACCTTGCACATCAGCATCGTCGAACTTACGACCAATAAGTCTCTTGGCGTCAAAGACAGTGTTGGCAGGGTTCATAGCGGCCTGGTTCTTGGCGGCATCACCAATCAATCTCTCCGAGTCAGTGAAAGCAACGAAAGAAGGCGTGGTTCTGTTACCTTGGTCGTTAGCAATGATCTCGACACGGTCATTGGAGAAGTGGGCCACACAGGAGTAAGTAGTTCCTAAATCAATACCGACAGACTTAGACATGATGAATGTTTAATATATGTATAATTGATGGAGAAGAAGAAAATTTCAGTATGTGCTAACTCGGCCGGAGAAAGCCCATTATATATGCGGAGGAGGCCTTGAAAGCCATTGGACGCACTGGAATATTCCACAGGATTCCACAAGATTTTTTCGCAACCACTCGCCCTGAGTCTGGTCACGTGCGCAGTCCAGAGCCTTCTGTGAGCTTCGACCACTCGTTCGCACTGACGTAATCAGCAACGGCATCACCGGAAATAGAACCGCATGGAAAATCGGACATAATTTCGAGTGAAAGAAATCGATTTTGTGGTGAGAATTCGTCTTAAGTCATATACGAGATTCTATAGTCATGATTCTGCATTGTGACTTCTTTTTTCCGAGACGAGTAAGTAAATTTTGTGTATAGGGTGCTGAATTAAATCTTGGGCATTGACGGATCATTTCATGGCCTGCACGTTGGCAGTGGCTCACTTGGATCAGCAAACGCAAACTGCCGCCAAGGCCTTGGTTTAAGCATCAATACACCAGTAAATATTGGGGCAGAATTGGTACTTAGTTAGAATAATAAAAAGCATCTATAGTTTTATCGCTCTCGACAACTGAAGAAAAAAAAAAACAAATCAATGGTCACTCTCAAGGTTGAGCTATGCCGTGAGCCGCACAATGAACTTTTACCAAAACCGGCCTTAATTGCTTTCAGAAAGAAGAAATCGCGCCATTTAAATTTCGATACTGCACCTTTCAAGCTAACTTGTTGTCGGTTCAAGACTCTAAATTTGCACTGTTACACGATTAAATTAAGGCTATCACTTTAAAAAAGAGTGTGAAGAGAATAAATTACTTGCAAGATGATGTTGGGTCCAAAAAAATGAAATCAAAGCCCGATGCGGGGCTCGAACCCGCAACCTTTTGATTGACCTTATTGATTATTAAGAGTCAAATGCTCTACCGATTGAGCTAACCAGGCGATGAAAAGTGAGCCCGATGCGGGGCTCGAACCCGCAACCTTTTGATTGACCTTATGAAGATTAAGAGTCAAATGCTCTACCGATTGAGCTAACCAGGCGCAACAAAGCCCGATGCGGGGCTCGAACCCGCAACCTTTTGATTGACCTTATTGATTATTAAGAGTCAAATGCTCTACCGATTGAGCTAACCAGGCTTGTTGTTTCCCAAAACACTCCTACATTAACACACTCACTTGAACAAATTTATGTTGAAAACTACCTATTTTGTGAACTTTACTACATTTAAAGTAATTTGTCGTATATTTTGATACTTCAGGAAAAGTATGGGGTGTTTAAAGGGGTTTTGAGGTGGTTTTTTGCTCTTTGGAGTTTTGACTGCAGCACTCGCCCCTCACCAAACAAAGAGAACAGCAGCTAACACTGTGCAGTTCCGACTTCATAGGGATCAGTCAAAAAAGAAGTGGATTACGTCTTGATCATTACTACATTACGCAAAAAAAAAAAATCAATAACTTGCGATATACATTGTACATTATAAGAAAGTAATCTTCATGTTAATACACTAAAATACATGAGCGACGTGTTTAGAAATGTAAATACTTTGTTTTTTCTAGGTAACATTCTAGCAGCAGCGAACAAGGGCTGGGTCTCACATCTAATCAGAGAAGTAGTTTTAAAAGACATAGTCTCCGGAAACCCACCGGTTCACCATGTCCAAAGCATTTCTCGGCTGGTCAAACGGAACCATGTGACCGGCACCAAACACCCGCAAGAAAGTGAAGTGCTTATAGTTTTTGACTTCACCAGCCGTCGTATTGCTGACCACCCAATTTCTCACTGGCAGCGCAGCAAACTTATCGTGCTCCGACCATGGCAATTTATTGGCCCACGCACGGTTACCCAACCAGTTGCAAATAAAATCTTTATCACCGGCATAAATGAGAACAGGAATGTTTGCCTCCAATAATGTAGCCACGTGTTCTTGGGAAGGTTTCATTCCATCGCCAGTGAACAAGAAGTTCCGGAAAACATCGTCACTGCATCCCTGATAAGCATCAACCTCTACTCCCAACTTCTGGCGGACCTCGGGCGTGTTCAAGTAATCGTCAATATATTGCAATTCTTCGTAGCACAAGTCGGACCCTTTGCATTCTTTACGCATATCGTAGGCGTTTTTCCCTGTTTTCAGATACGGTCCGGTTTCAGCGTTTTCACAGTATACACTGGCTGGCACACAGGCGAACACCGACCCCAGATTGTAGCATGCTTCAATTAAAGCTGTACATCTAGGAATTGTTGCGGCCATGTTTGCACATTCCTCTGCACTTAAAACTGGAGGTTCCCCTCCTTCACCACAAGCCATAGGTTGATAGTACTGGTACTGTGTCAATGGATCAGTCAAGCCATTTCCAATCATCACGGACTTGAAGTTAAACGTGCGTTCTGGGTGTTTCAAGATTTCAGTGGCAAATAATGGGATGTATCTTCCAGCATACGACTCGCCTGCAATATGAAAGTCATTCTTCTGGAATTCGGGGAATTGCTTGAAAAACAACGCTAAAAACGCATAGATATCCTTGGCGGCAGCCACGGTATTGGTGACAGACTGTGAAGAGTACGAGAATCCTACATTAACCGGCTGGTCCAAAAAGATAACCGAGGCATTATTGTTCCATGCATAGGGATTGAAATGAGGCTCCAATTTAGCAGTGATCGAAGAAGGCCCCAACTCGAAAAATAACCCGGTCAATGATGAACACCCAGGCCCACCATTCAACCAAAGAATCACAGGGTCTTTTTTAGGGTCATTACGAGACTCGAAAAACCAGTAGAAGAAATGCTTGTCCTCGTCATCCACATCCAAATACCCGGTATATTGTTTGACAGTATCAATTTTCAAATCCTCGGGCGTCAGCTTCACCCGCAACTTATGGTGAGGGAAGTTTGTGTCTGCTACATGGAAATCAAAAGTGGCCTTTGTCTTGGTGGATTTCTTGGCACGTGTTTTGAACGCCAACTCCGATACTTGCTTCGGATACTCCAAGAATACCTCGTGCCACAAGTCCCCATATTCTTGCGGAATGCCACTAAACGGTGCGTTGATATAATCCATGACTTTGGTATAAACATGGCCCTTTTTCTCATCCAAAAAATCCATGAGATGCGCATACTGTTTATTGGCCATATCCCACTTATCAGCAAGCACTTGCTGAGTATTCGCCAATCTAGAGCCAGCAGCAAATTGAGGAAGATTTGCGGCATTTGTGCCTGAAACTGCCCAGGCCAAAATGGCCAAAGATGCAATCTTCATCTGTGATAAGTAGAGTTCACAAAGAAACGAGAATTGCAGGCCTTTCGGACAATTTAAAAGAAAAAATTGTAGATCTTAATGGAAGAATAAAATAAGGAAGAAAATTCTAGCTAGTTAAACTCGTACTGTGATTAAACACCAGTTTTCCCTTATTTATTTTAGTGAACAGAAAGTCGAAGCAAGGAAAAAAGAAGTGGTGGATAGATAAGACTTTTGGCCAATGCGCGGGGATGTGGGGGAAAAAAGGAAGGCAAGGTGAATGTGCAGCTAAGGAATATTTGTGAAGGAATTGGACAGTACTTTTGACATGAATATCTCCTTTTTGATTTAGTTTTTTTAGATCTCGGTACGAAATGTCAAAAAGTCTTCTTAAGTCTAAAAGCACCTATACTTTTGTTCCATTGTAATCAAGTATTGGTGAAGCACCATGGTGGTCCTTTAAGTACAGTTTACCTGTTAAACAAGAACCATTTTATAAGGATAAAGAGGAGGATAAAGAACAACAATTTGAATAATTAAAGTAAACTAAGCTATTGGTTTTGTTTTTTTTCTAGGAAAATTCAATCAATTACTCGATGAATTTGTCATTTCTTTTAAATCTTCTCAAAGGTAGGTATGTGAGGTATGTGTAGCACCATGTTTCATAATGTTTTATCAGAAGCAATAAGTACTTACTTAGACAAAATAGAGTTTAAAAATAATTTATTCCGAATAATAATAGGCTTAGTACTTTTATTTCCTATACACACATCAGTATAGCATGTGAACGTTTGTAGATCGCAAGGTACAAATACAATGCAAAAGCTCATCCACCGAATCTAGAACAAATCTTGGTTTAAATGGCCTTATCCTTTGTGTAGTCATTCACAACCAGAACAGAGCCAATCTTGTGGAAAACACCCTTCACAGTAACCCAGGCATCTTTGGCAGCAGGGGCACCCGTCTGGTTAACGAGACCTTCGACCTTCAACTCAACTGACTTGAATGCGTTTCTGGTGAAAGCCGACTTCTCGAATCTCAACTTGATGAACACAACATACACTACAAAAGGAATCAAGGATGTTTTTCTGAACGTGATCAATCTGAGCAACAACCAGCCCACGGTGTAGACCTCCAACAACGAGGCAAACGCAATGGAATTGTTGTTGTTGGCAGTGACAAAGTTGCTCACTTTAACGCTCAAAGGATGAGAGTCGGCCAATCCGAATACAGGAAACAATACTGTTCTAGCGTATGACAAAACGTGGAAAGTGGAGAACAACGCAAACGACGACAAGGTCAACAACACATAGGGGCTGTAGACAAAAAGGACAGTGGCCAAAAACAAATAATGGACATTATCATCCTTAGGCAACAATTTGAAGTTGATGCCCGACTTTTTTGTTGATTGATAGATCAACACACCGAAACTCTGGATTGCGCCCAAAAACGCCAATTTGTACCAGAATTTATAGGCACTGGGGAACACCCTCACATATGTCAATAAGTAGAAAATGGCACTGATCACAGTCAATGCGTGGCCAGCAAACCAGGCAAATTGCAAGGTTTTCACGTGATCGGCAAAAGTCGACGTGGCAGGCACACTTTTAGGGCCAGGGCCTGAAGCAGCGGGTTTTTCAGAAGTAGCAGCAGTAGCCATTATTTATATAATTTTGTGAATATTTGAATTTGTTGCTGTTGTTGCTTTTTACCTTAGAGATTGTACCTTTGTGGAATCAGAACAGAGTGAAATGGGAAGCAAATCTTCAATTGTGTGAGATAAGAAATTCGCAATTGGACAATTCCGGGCGAACTTAATAAAGACAGAAGAAATGGAAGAAAACTGCTAGCAATTCGTATCAACAATGGGTGGAAATGCAAGGAAGGAGAAGAAGGAAAAAAAAAAAGAAAAAAAAAAAAAAAAAAAGGTGGACTGCGTGGAAGCTGTGGTTTCCGTATTCGTTCAGCTGAGCAATTGCTCGCTATCGGGAAAAAATGATCACTCCTCGGTCGAAGTTTAAGCTCGTGCGATAGAAATAACTATCCACAAGCCAGAAGGCCTTTTTTTGTTTATTTTACTTTCTTTTTTTTTTGTGTGTGTTAATTCAAAAATCCTGCTTTTCCAATATTTTTAGTCACTTTTTAAGCTTATCTTTTTTTTCTATTAACTGCAACTCTTCGAATCTCATATCTAAGTGCTAAACTTAGCCGCTGTTGCGGTCAGACGTCTAGAAACGTCAAGGCCCCCTTACGTCACGTGCCTCATGGAAAATGGATTGCAACAACGATGATGGCACATTAAAACTAGTCAAAGATAAAGCAAGCTTTGTGTTCTGGAATCTTTGTGGATCAAAGGATTATTGGAAATGAGGATTTATTCAAATTCGAGAAGAAGAAGACGTTTTATTTTTTTGTAACAAAGCTTTCAATTCTTTTGAGAAATCTGACCATCCAATTCACTCCTTACTAGTGTGCATTATCCTATCTGCATTGCCGTTTTTATCTACTTTTTTCCCGAAAGCACCGGAAAGCCCAAATCTCCAATATTCTATGTATTCTACTCGGCATTTTCTTGATTCTAGACTATGGAATTTAATATTGCCACCTTCAACACTAATTCTAGTCTGAGCACGAGACTCCCAGCAAGTCACATTCATATTAATAATAAGTTCAGATAAAAGCTTGCAAATTGCAATCACCCAAGGTTCATTACATGAGATCTCATTTACATTTTCCATGCGCCTTTATTTCTAGCTTATAATCTTGATAGCTATGTATTCAATTTTTTTTTTCTCTTTTCTTTTTCTCTTTCTCTATTACACTTCTTTCACGAGGTATACCGAGCACTAACGCAAGAAGCCTTTTCTGGACTTCTGAGCTGCAGGAATAGGCGTGGGTTCAGTAGGCAACGACTTTTGCTTTTCCAATTGGGCCTTCTTATCCTCCAACAACTTAATTTGCTTGGCCAACTTCTCCTTCATTTCCTTGTGACGAGCGAACAAATCGGCCTCCGATCTTTGTAGCTTCTTCTCCTTCTCACTGACCTTCTGCTGGAAAACAGCCTTCATCTCGGCCTCCATCTTGGCCAACTTGGCCTCGTGCAAGGCCTTTTCTTCCTCTTGCTTGGTCAATGGGTCAAACTCCTTGAACACGGAGTTATCCTGTTCAATGCCCATCTTCTGCAATTTCTCCGACCGGTACTTTTCGTACAAAAGGTCTGACGTGGATTCACGCAACTCCTCCAAGTTGTTGCGCACCAACAATTGCCGCAAACGTACAAAATCATTATGGTTCTCGTTATCAACCTCAATGATTCCCCATGGATAAGCACGTCCACGCACACTTCTACCATCAGAGGTTTGAACATCAGTTGTAGAGCCAACGACGGCAAAGGGGAAAGCAGAGATCAATGCACGCGAGTTTCCGGTGGTCTCCTCATCATCATTTTCATATACTTGAGGCGTGAAAATCTTGATTTTCTGGTAGTTGATATCGGCCAATACGCGGGCCTTGAAACTGGTGATTTCCTCGTCAATAAGCGTGTCGGACTTGGCGATAATTGGAATCAAGTTCACTTTCTCGTGCACCAGCTTCATGAGCTGGATATCCAAAGATTTCAACGAGTGGCCGGTGGGCTCAATAAAGTACAACAACGCGTGGATTCTGTTATCGGTGATTGCCGACCGGTTGATTCTACTTTCGGCCTCCAAATAGTGGTCGAATCTTGTGTTGATTTCGTCCACAATCGGCTTCCACGAGTCCGTGTTGTTGATATGTTCACCAAAACCAGGTGCAGTGATGATATTTAATTTCAACTTCACTCCATCCTCCTCAATTTCAGTCGTGGTATTTTCAATACGCAAAGCGGGCTCTTCTCCGTCGTTATCCACGGATTTGGCGTCTTCTGCTTTCGAGACCAACACCTCACGATTAAATAATGTGTTGATCAAAGTGGCCTTTCCCATTCCGCTTTCACCAATCACCATACAGTTAAAAGTGAAGCCTCTTCTGACAGATTTGCGGTGCCATTGCTTGGGCAAATTGGCAAAGCCCACAAACCCGTTGACCTTGCGTCTAATAATTTTGAGTTCCTGTTCCATAATAGACGGCGAACTCTTGCTCTTTGTGGTAAAATATAAGTAGAAAAACTAACGATGTTTTTTCTATATTTTTTTCTCTTTCTCGAATCAGGTTTCCAGACCTTTTACAATTCTCTCTCTTTTCTTTTTCCTTTATTCTAAAGATAGATCTCGCGGTAAACTTCAGTCTAAAATGTGTTAGTTTCTTTCATTCTTCTTTTTTTTTTCCCCCTTTTGTTTCTTTGACTTATTCGGGTGTCTTGTGGCACTTTCAGTTTCTGTGTATGTTTTGGTGTTTTGTGGCCCTCCAGATCTGTAAATATTGCGAATTCAAAGCAAACGCCATGTTCCGTGCAATTTGTACTGGATTTTTGGACAGATCCGAGCTATGTCATTGTATTATATTTGGAATTCTTGTTTCTTTTTTATCAAATTACATACTGTTTGTGTGTTGTTGCCGATGATGTATGTGGAAAGTGTAGAGTATAGAGGTGCACTTCCAGACTTGTGTTAAGACAAAATTCCATGGGCTCGACGTGGAACCCACCTGCGCACCTTCCCAGAACTCCAGAATGAAACCGTGTGTCACGTGACTTGAGGCGCGCGTCCCGCCACGTGAATTTAAACACTTCCTCTCCCTCCCCACGCGTTCTTCAAGTTTAAATTATTACTTTTCATGTGTTTTAAATTTTTAGCAGAATGGCAAAAGTTTCATTTTTTTTATAAATCAAAAAAGATAATGTAATGCTTTATCCAGGGCTTTCCTCTTTTTGAAGTTTGATTTTAGATATCTCCTCAGCTTTATCCAAACATAAGCTGCTATTCATTGCAATTTTGAGACAGTTATAGTAATTGGCTTCATCATACGCTCATGAAAAGATATTCAATTCTCAGATTATGATTGATACACCTTCTTCTTTCAATACTATTTAGGTTCCGGTATTGTGTTTCTCCCATTAAGACACATGTCTACCTCTTAGTAGTTTCTGTTCACTTTCTTAATACGCGTGTCAATAAGGTCAATTAATTGGTCCCCATTAAAACCCTCTATTTTCTTGCAATAAAGCAATGGATTTCAATTGTTTTAAATTTAAAGAGTATTGAAGCAAGATCTGTGCACTTAATGACATTTTATTGACCTATTATTAAAGAAGAACTCAATCCGTAGTCGAGACTATCCCCTTTTTTTTTTGACATAAACCACATCAAAACTCATTCAATGAAATTTTAATACAAAGAACTTCGATACGATATTCTTCTTTGTCTCGTTCGTGCGGGAGGATATAAAACGGGTAATGTTTGTCTATGAGCTGCTGATTTTCATTCATGTCCACAAAGCCTTTTTCTTCTCGATTCATCTTTAATCGTACCTAGGGGTGTCACTCCTGATGCCAAAAACAAAAATAATAAGAGTAATAAATTGCCGTCTTTATCCATTGTTCCGTGCTGTCCCCATATCCAACCCATCCTCATATTTATTTTTAATCTCTGATAACTCCATTTATGGTGCCACGCTCTGCAATTTCTCCAATAAAAACTCCAACCCTAATTTGGCAAATTGTTCCATGTTTTTTGAACGTTCAACGCCGCCGGTCTCGTGTTTTATCGAAAAGTCTCCGGCAGGCCCACTAAGCCCCAAAAACACTGTGCCCACGTGACCGTTCCCTTCGTGATCAGATAAGTGCAAATCAGCAGTAGGGCCTGCAAAGCCTGTTTCCGAAAGGACGTATGTAGAGCCCAACTCGTATTTTGTAGTCCGAGCCAATTTAAGCGCAACCTGTTCCAGCGGGCCCACATAGGCCTGGATTTCGTCATCGGTCCAGCCAGAAAGCTTCAATCTTTGTTTCACCAGATACACCAATTTTCCGCCAATATAGAAGTTGGACGCACCATTGACACTAACGATATATGCCAGCAAAAGGCCTCCGCAAGCAGCCTCGGAAACTGCAAGTGTTTGGCCTCTGGCCCGGAGAATAGCAGCAATTTCGTCCACAAGGGTTTTGATAGAGGGTGGTGGGAATGCAGACATGGTGTGGGTTTATGAGCACGTGAATTTTTAATGTTTTTTCGTGGATCGAAGATTTCTTTTTGCAGAGGAATGCTCGCTCTTGTTTAGTGATGTATTTGAAGGCAACGGTGCGATTGTGCTTTTGTATCTTTATTATTATTTTTCTTTTTGGAATCCTATTGTCTTAATGTTTTTGGAATATAAGGATAGTAGATCTTCTCTTTCCTGTGAAACTACCCAAATTGGTGCTGATTCTTTTTCGTTTTTTTTTATTGTTTTTTTCTGGTACTTGCAGTTGGACTGGAGTCTTCTTTTCATTCACGCAGACTGCCGCAATAGTTATACGGGAACAGGTGCGACCAAAAACTGGCTGCGGGTTCTGTAGGCCCCGGCATTTGCCAGATGATTGTGGGTACAGTTTTGGGGAAAAGAAAAAATCCTTATTTAACAGATTTACTGATTTACAGTGTATTAAACATATCATCCTTAAGAAGAATTAGAGAAAAATATCAAAGAAAAGGCCACACTTATCCCAACTATTTTGTGAATGTGTGCCTAATCTAGATTGATTTCATTGATTAGGTGGCGGATCAAAACTTCGGGCCTGAAGCCTGAAGGTGCGACGGCCCCGCACCAATCGCAATAGGTTACTACAGAATTAGCTGAGTAGTGGGGCAAAAAGAAAAAGAAGTTCTGTAGGCTCAACTCTGATTTTGAAAATACTCAGTCACTAGATTTAAAAAAAAAAAAAAAAGACTTCAATTTCAAAGCTATGGCGTCTTTCACAAATAAAGATGGAACCTCAGTTTAAGTGCAATCCGTCATACAGGGCCACGCTACCTCCAGCAGGCCGCGTGCGAGCCACGTCCAGGTTCAGGTTCAAATCTCAATCCTGTGGCAACGGCGTTGCGAAAAACCCACCATTCTCTATTTTCCTTCCGTCTCCTAAAAGAACGTAATTGCAAGCAATTGAAAATAACAATAAAAAAAAAATTACAAACTAACCGACGCCAAAAAAAAAAAAAAAAGAAATGTCCAAGACAATCAGGTTTAATGCAGGAAAAGTCCAGTACGATGACGAGACCAAGAAGTGCACGCCGTTGCCACATAAAGGCGTGGTGACCGTGGCCCCATCCGAGGAAGACGAGGGTTTTTTCGATTTTCTGTGGACGCCCAAGTCCGGCAGCGGATTGGAAAAGGACGAGCTTTTGCTTATTCCTGGAGACATGACATTCAAGCGGGTGGCGTCTTGTAAAACCGGCCGTGTGGTGGCATTGACTTTCCTCAGTTCCGGCGATAAATCGTTATACTGGCTCCAGGACGTGGGCGACGTGGAGGA